>JARKIA010000307.1:0-185517 GCA_029289565.1 Mycena galericulata
TTATTAAACCTGGAGTGGGTTGTGGTACCCGGGATTTCCGCGGGAGTTATAGGGGCGCGGGCCACGTGATGTGTGACAAAGCGGGGCTCGACGCGCGATGTGTGTCAGCGGATTACCTTTTTCGGGGTAACGCAGTGAGGGAGCATCAGGTGAATGCGCGGGGGACGGCGGCGTGTAGTGGTCGGTTTATTGCATTCGGAAGAAGGAGGCAATGGGAGGCGGCTTCGGGGCGATGTTGAGCGGCATTTGGGGAGCTCTCTTTGATATCTAATAGATTAATTCTGCGCTTTAAGTGTGATGTGTTTCAACACAGGCTGTACGCCGTTGGAGGCTGTTCTGCAAGGCGGCTGATATGGTCGGTGGAGTCTGTGAGAAAGTTTGGTAACATCGCGGTAAAATTTATCTAGGATCGTTAGGTTGCATGGGCATCTCACGCCCATCGTGGGCAAAGTCAGCTTAGGGTTAGGATTTGAGCGGCGTATATGGCGTCGATGGGCTGATTGAGTTCATCTTCTGGGGAGCGATATTCCGTATTTTTGTGGTACAAGAAATTTTATTTCAATTTATTTGATGCGGCGATCGGTACAAGTGGGCGGCAAGAGGTAGAAATACAGAGTAAGTGCGGTTGTACTACGGAATGCGTGGTTGAGTTAAATAAATCTAAGCAGTGGCCGGGGGAGTGCTGCGCGGTGCGGGCTTCGAGCTCCGTGACGAGGGGTCGGCAGCTGGCGGGGATCTGAGATATGCCGACGTAGTCAAACACCCAGAGAAGCAGGACATGCAGATTAAGGAGTCCGGGGTGCGCATCGACGGGGGTCTGTGCCCATTGGCGGAGCGCATACAGGCCGGGGACGGGGTCCTGGAAGAGGGTGGCGGGTATGAGGTCGGAGGTGGCGATGTGGGGGGCGGGTGCGGGGTTGGTGAAGAGCGCGTAGAGGGCGGGTTTCAGGATTTGGGCGTAGGGGCAGAGTACACCGAAGCCAGGAGGGTGCCATCCTCCACCCGAGGCCTGGGGAGAAGGGTGAGAAGGTGGATGGGAAGAAGGCGGTCGACATACGAGGGCCATCACACAAAAAGTGCACCACTTCTTGTGCGGGAGGTCGAAGGCATTGTGATGCCAGGCGCCGTACGCGGCGTCCTTGTCGGAGCATCCCGTTCCTATCTGGCAGTCGTCAAGGGCGTGGTCGTGCTCGAGCCCGCGCACGGCGCAGGGCGCGCACCGGCCAAGGAAGTAGGGGAATATTTCCTGATTGAAGACCCGGGAGAGGTCGTGCTGCCGGTAGGCGTGCTGGGCGCCCTTGCGTTCGAGTTTGCCGAGGTTACGGGCGTCGTTGTACGCGGCGCTGCGGCGGTTCATCAGCGAGGAAGGGGAGGGATAAAAAAGAGACGCACCCGATTCCGCCGTAATCGGGGTCTTCCAAATCGTTGTCGCCAACGCCGCCGTCGCCAACGCCGTCGCCCCCCATGTCCTCATCGCCGCCATTGTCGCCGTCGTTGCCGAGCCCGGTGCGTCCGTGAACGGAGCCGCCCGGAGGGGAGGGTGCGGGGGTGTTGCTGCCGGCGCCGCGGTCATCTTGATGTGCGCGGTTGTGGTCGGGGCCGGAGGCGGAGCCGTTCATGGAGTGCGCGGCAGTGCCCGGATGCTGGCGTCCAGGTTGTTGCGGGTCGTGGGCGCGGCGGGAAGGTGGAAGGAAGGCGGGGGCGGGTGCAAAGGGTGCCGGGTCGGAGTGTCTGCGAACGATCAGTGGCTAGGAGGTGTAAAGCGGATGGGATGTGCGTACGCGGGGGAGGGAGCACGAGAGATTTTTTTTCCCTGGAAGACGGGCTCCGAAGCGACGGAGGCCGCGCGCGGGTTGCGTGTTGGAATGGTGGTGTAACGGGCGGTGTGGCGTGCATCGGTGGGAACGCGGGGAGGTTCGGTGTCGGGGGCAGCAGGAACGGTGAGGAGGTGGAGACGGGTGGGGGCCTTGGTGCTGCCATTCTCAGGTTAGTTTGTTCGCGTACTGACGGGTGGAACGTACAGGTACGGATGACCCGCTTGGTGAAGGCGCTGGGAGCGCTCCGTCAACGGGCTTGAGGGCGGGGGACTGCGGAGGGAGCGGGAGGATGAGCCGGAGGAGCCGCTTGTGAGGCTGGGGGTGGAGCCGGTGGAAGACGGCGGACTAGACCAGTCAGAACTCTGGGAAGACCGGTATTTTGAGGGCACGGGACTGGGACGGGCGTTGAAGACGTCGCTGCCGAAGCGTTAGCGTGGGTGAAGCAGGGAAATGGGTTGACTGACTCGTCGTCGGTGGGCGCGGTGGAATTTATGTGCTGCTGGGCACGGTAGGATTTTGGAGGGTTGGACATGGTGGGAGGAGGAAAAGAGGTTCGTGAGGGGGACGCTATTTATGTGGCGCCTGTTCGGCTCCCGCGCAATTTATTGCTAATCGCCGTCGGTGACGCCGGGATGACATTGTCAATGACGATGAGCTGACGTGCGGGGGGGAAGGCTGGCCTGAGGCTGAACCGCAGATCGTAGATGGTGGTTGTGCGCGCAGGGTTTTTTAAAAAAACGCGGTTTGGGCGGTGAATCCGGGAATTCCTGGGAGGAAAAAGGGGCGATCGTTAGAAGAGAGTTGTTCTCTAGAGAGCTGAGAAGGTTGACCCCGCCGAGTGGGGACACAACGATGGACTTGTTCTTGGATTAGACGATTGGCAGTGTGATGAAAGGTTGAAAAGCTGACCTAGTAACGATCCGTGCTGCCGATCCAAACTCCCTGGACAGCCTGGGATAATTGAGGGTTGATAGCAGGGTGATTGGCGGTGGACAAGGTTAGGAGGAGCGCGATAGAGCAAATGAGTCGGCATCCCAGCAGGACTAGGAAGCAAAGGTGGTGATGACAGAGTGAGATGACACGGCTCCGTGACGTTCGTGGAGCATGTCGTGGGTATTTTTGGTAAGACCGTTCAAAGAACGTTGCACCAAAAACGCGTCGAGTACTAAAATTCAAGAAAATGATTTGTATGACCATAGGCGTGGGGGATGTATCTGCTCATTGTGTATGTACACGATGGAAACCCCTGTGGCTACAATAGTTGTGAAGGAACGGACAGGAAATATTCAATTTTGAAAGAGCAATGGCGGGTTCAATGCAACTTGGCGTAATTTTGAAAGGACGGGAAAGATCGATTCGAAACTCACCCAATAATGGGGGAAGGGCTCCACTATTTCAGGAGAGTGTTCACAGAGATGATTCGAACTGACCTAGGTTACGTCGCGGAGGATTGAAGGGTGGGAAGATATTGACGTCCGTTGTCGAGGTTCCGGAGTGTTTGGGCACGGATCAACCCGCCGCCGAAATAAATGTATGGCGGAATGAGTTCGGATCGGATCGAGAAGGGAAGGGTATGTAAACGGAAGGGGAAAGGTGGGGTGAATTCAGGAAAAAAAATTGAGGGGTGGGGGTCAAAGGGACGGAGAAAGTTGGAGCGGATCAAAGAGTATATTGTTGACATAGTTGTGATCGTGTTAGTGGATCACAGTGGCCTTTTAGCTCAGTTGGTTATGTTGCGAACCTAACAGTAGGATGGAATGCAAGCGGTAGCAGGTTCAATCCTCAAAGGTGACAACATTTTGCAAGGTTGGAGGACGTAGGTCAATTTCTCATTAATTCATCTCGGTAACATGCAATAGGTCCAGTGCCGGCCCATTTCGGGCCGTTCCCGCAGCGTTGCGGGGACGGCTTGGCTGAACAACAGAGACGGGTCATCAAAGGGTGTCGATGAGAGCCGGGGAATGGGCATGTTCCAGAACACGATTCCGGCATAATGTCTGTTTGATGGGAAATCGGAATTGTCCTAGTCGTGCGACGTGTGTCAAAAGATCAAGACTGATCATCGCCGCAAGATGGGTGGCCTTCGCCCATCGCATATTCCTTCCCGCCCGTTCGCGACAGTGTCGCTCGATATGATAACGGGCCTCCCTCCTTCGGGAAAGGAGAAGTATACCGCCATACTGGTTATAGTGGATAAGCTTACGCGCTACGGTATCATGATACCTACGCATACGGGACTTACTCAGGAAGGCTTCCCTAAATTCTTTGTCGACCGAGTAGTCAACGTCTACGGGATGCCCGAGCGCATTATATGCGACCGGGACAAACGCTGGGCTACCGCGTTCTGGCGCTCAGTCGTCCTTCAATACGGCAGCGTCATGGCGCTATCCTCGGCGCACCATCCTCAGACGGACGGGCAGACGGAAATACTGAATGCGACCATCGAACAGATGCTGCGCGCTTATGTAGCGACGGATCGTTCGAGTTGGGCGCACTGGTTGGGCGAAATCAACTTCGCCTACAACTCCAATGTCCACGCCTCTACCGGGTACTCCCCTAACTTCCTCCTCATGGGCTACCATCCTCGAGGAGCAGCGGGGATTCTTAACCCATCGGTTGACCCGGTGGCGCGCCCTTTCCTGCCTAGTCAGAAGGGTGAGGACTTTGTTGAGGCTTTAGAAAATCATCGGCGCGCCGCGCGAGACGCGGTCGTCATGGCTCAGGAGCGACAGGCGCGCGCTTACAATAAGGGGCGACGCCCTGTAGAAAAAATAGAGGAAGGGGACCTGGTGCTCGTTAATCCACACACCCTGGAGCTGGTTGACGTGCAGGGCACGGGTAGGAAACTAGTCCAGCGCACAATCGGGCCGTTCGAAGTCATGGAGAAGATTAACCCGGTTGTATACCGACTCCGACTCCCTGATACGTATCCGATGCATCCCGTGTTCAACCTGGAGCACCTCCGCAAGTACCACAGTTCGGAGCCAGAACTCGGTGACCGTACTAAACTTCCAGAGACGCGGGATTACCTTAACGCGTCGGAAGAGTATGTGGTGGAAGCTATAATCGGGCACGCTATTAAACCCCGGAAAAACGGCAACCAACGCATGTTCAAAGTACGCTGGGAAGGATATGGTGTAGCAGATGACACTTGGGTTTCAGAGCGCGATCTGCGGAACGCGCCCGCCCTCAAACGTGAATATCTACGCCTGCACGGGTTGAGCTAGGTCCGTAGTGTCGGGGTCGGAGCCGACGGCCGAAGCGTGCCGGTTGAGCCGGCGCGCAGCAAGTAAAATAGGATCATTTAATTACCTAATCTTTTCACTCTTGACTCCGTTCCTCCACCACAAGATCGCGCCCTTTGGCGTTGGCTTGCGAGTGGACTACCTTACTCTTATTACTTACTTTCTAGGGGAGTTGCGCGCGCTATATAGCGAACCGCTCCCCTTCCATCGTACCTAACCTTCACTATGGCTGATGAACATCCCTCACACTTGGGCCTCTCGGGCCCGGACGATTGCGGAGCCCGATTCTCGCATTCACGTCAAGCGTGTTCGTCAGGCTACCTGGACGTCCCCCATATCTTTACGGCGATGTCATTCGACCTTATTCATCTCCCTCGTATCACTTCGCGCACCGTTCGGCTCCAAAATCGCGTCCTGGAGCTATGGTCGCCTAACTCCCTTCAGCTTCCCTTCCTGCCGGGCTTCCGGCTCCTGAACTACTTACCCAGTATGCCTCTGAAGCCGACGGAGCGCCGATACGATGGACACGCAGGCAAACACGATTGCCTATACGCCCCTCAATACTATCGAGGCGCCACGGCCCACTGGCCCTTCATACGGCGAGTGGCTTCAGTCGCCGAGACCGAGTCGGCGGCTGTAGCTTTCGCGCCCCTCTCGAGATACTGGGTCAGCACCAAGTTAGGATCCCTTGAAGGACACCTAGATCCCGAGTTCGTGAGTCGACTGAGCGCGTTTAAACGCGAACTCGATGACCGAGCTCGACCCTTCCGAAGAAGCCTAGGCGGGAATTCTGCTTCCTGGGACGCTCGCCCCAAGGCCGCCAGCGAGACGGCTATTACGGCGCTACTCGGGCTCAGGACTTGGGATGGAGCGGTGGATTCGGGAGTCGCTGTCCAGCGAGGGCTTCGAGAGCTTGAAGGGTGGGTCGCCTGGATGACCGCGCGTTTCCATCAAGATGGCTGGACTATCAACCAATTCAAATGGATGAGTATGCCCTTAGCGAACGACAATCTCATCGGACTGTGGATCAACGGCATGAAGGAAGAACTCGTCATGCGCTATATGGCTGCGGGAGTTCCATGCTTCTTGGTCCACGAGTACCATGTCGACGCGATCCCTCGTCCGGGGCCGGTATTCGGCAGCCTTCTGGAAGGGACGGAGTTAGAAACGCTGCTCTCCGACCGGAACCCGTACCAGCAGATAGCCCGCCTGCAAGCGGGGCGTTTGGATTCCATGCCGTCGGCTTCGGACGGACGAGGGCTCGCGCCGGTGACGATCGCGGTCGACGAGATGCGCTCGTCCTCACAGTACCTGGAAGCGCTCACTCGCTCCGCGCCTACGCCGGCGGAGCCTTCAGCGACCCAGGCTGCTGCGCCGCTACCAGAACGCGAGCAGAACCGGTTCGAGCATCGGAGGATCGAGACACGAACAATCGAACCGGACCGCGCAAACTGGGTGGTCCCCCCGCCTGTCCATAAGGCCCGCGACGACAAGAAAAAGTGGACCAAGTGGGAACTCGATGAATATGAAGGAATGACAGCCTTCGTGTATCGAGGAAAGGCGAGGGAGATCGAGGCAGCGAACGAGTGGTATGACCGGGAGAACAAAAGGCGGCTCTTCTTCGGGCACCTGGAGTTGGATCCTGGCGTGCTGGACGTAGAAGTCTTCGGCGCCCCCGCCCCGCAATTCCCTTTTATCACCGACGAAGGTAACCGCGGCGTGCCTGCGCGCCCTTCCTACTGGATGTACCCGCGAGAAGTGCCATCGCGAAGTGACGCGGGTCGAGAAGCACAGCGCCCCGACCCTCTGAGGCTGCCACTCATTCGAGGTGCGCGCCAGGAGGTCCAGTCCGAGGCTGCTGAGGAGGAAGGTCGTGGCAAAGGAAAGGGAAAGGCGCCAGCCAAGGGCGAAGAAGTTGTGGCGGAGATAGCGAAAGGGTTGCCCGAAGACTACGAAGAGATGTACGAGGGCATGGAAGTGGAACCACAACGCCCCGAGGAATCGCCCTCGAACGTCGTAGTCGTAAGGGGTCTAGACTCCAGCATCAGCGCTACGATGTTCCGCGCCATGAGCAGGGATGCGCTCTATAGCAGCAACGCTCAGCCGGAAACGATATTCCGAGGGCAAGGGATGATGTGGATGCGCTTTACATCGCGAGATGACGGGTTGAGGTCGTTCGGCGCTCTGTCGCAGCTGGGACGGAGATCGTCGGAAGAACAGATATCCGCCTTCTTCTCCACCGACGCAGAATTCGAGGAAGCTATGCAGTATACGACCGATCGGTGGACGACGGAGGTTGAGCGCGACGAAGAGAGGGCCATGCTAGTGGACGATACGTCCCCCACGTCTTCCTCGACTACCGGCGAGCGCTCTTTAGCGACCACCGAAGAAGGCGCGCACCCTTCGGCAACGTCTGAAACGGACGAGGAGATGGCACCAGTGGAAAACGAGAAACCCGCCGTCGAGGAAAAGGGGAACACCGCGATGGACGAAGACGAGCCCATCATTATCCGCGGACGCTCCCTCTCATTGCCTTCTCCGCCTCGGCCGACGCTCGTTCAAGTAGTGCCCCCGATATTTCCTGCCGCGGAGATCGTAACTCCCCCGCCTCCTCCACCGCCGAATCCTCCTCCGCCCACAGCCGTCGCTCATCGCGCCCCTCCTACAGAACCCAGAGCTATGCGCGAAAGACGCGCGGAACTCTTGCGTCGACCCTTAGTGGACCGTCTATCCTCAGGACCTAGCAACCGCTCTTGGGCTCTGAAGGGAGGCAGCGCCGGCGCCTCGTACGCCAAGAAGGCGAAGCCTTCCCAATCGAGCCCAATAAGAGGAAATATTCCAGCGCTTGCGAAGCGATTGTCCTCGCCGGCTCAGTCCTCGACGCCTGCTCTGGCCAAAAGAATTTCCTCCCCGGCGCCACCGTCCTTAGCACGGCGACTTGCTTCAGCTCCTTACCCGCCGCTCCGACCCCAGCCGTCCGTCCCCCCGTCGCCCTCCCCGCCGCCCTCACCGGCGTTAGAAGAAGATATCGAAGGCACGGAGAAGCCCAAGAAAAAAGCGCGACGAGGGAAGCGCAGTGGCCGGGTCGTGAAGGAAATCTTGGCCAGAAAAGAGCAACGCACGGCAGCGCTAGCGGCGGAAAGCGAAACAGCGGAAGCAGCGGGCGCGGGGACGGAAGCGACGGGCGCGAATATCGAAGAGGAAGTTGAAAACGAGGATGAAGAAGAAAAGCCGGCTCCTAGATGGGCGGACGACGATGATGATGATCCCCCGGTGGCGGGTCCATCCCACCTTTAGAAAACAATAAAAGGCCATGCTCCGTGTGGGGGGCTCTGTGACGCCTATGTATATAATGTACGCTACTTACACGGCCCCTGGCCATTTTTTCCCTTAGTCGTAGTACGCCTTCTTCGCGGTGATGCGGGACTACGGCCCGTATTACCTGTACATACATTATGTAATGCATCTACTGCTTAACCATCTACATCGACGATGGTCTGAGCGACCCCCACGGGAGCCCCCCGACCGACCCAACAGATGCCTGAGCAAGCGTATAAAGGCTCCCCGAGCCTCTGGGTCACGGAAGCCCCCGGTTGGGGTCAAGAACCCCCTCGCCGATGGATTACAACGGCGGCGGTGTCTTCAATAAGACACCGTCTTTCTCTTTCTTTCCTCAACGCGATGCTTAGCGCCTTTAGGCTGCTCGCATCGCGTTCTCTATCCCTTCAACACGGTGAAGCTCCGAATTCGACTTGCATCACATATTATCTCATTTGGCTAGTGGACCCGACTTCATTTGCATCCCTAAATGCTTCGGTCCGCGCCCCTGCTCCCCCCCGTTGCATCGTTTTTTCTGTGTCCGAGCATAAGGTCAATTTTCGCCCCCTCCCCCTATTATGCTTTTCTTTTCGCAGATTCGCTTTTGGGTATGCTCTCTGACACTCCAGATCGTACGGAGAATATCTGATTTTAAAAAAACATCAAGTCAGATATACCTTGAACGCTGCCTGGATCTCATATGTGTGCTGCTACTTGAATTCAGGCCTTGTTCTGACAACTTCTCAACGACGCTTAGAAGCAGTCGTAATGCTTGTATTATCTCATTTGGCTAGTGGACCCGACTTCATTTGCATCCCTAAATGTTTCGGTCCGCGCCCCTGCTCCCCCCGTTGCATCGTTTTTTCTGTGTCCGAGCATAAGGTCAATTTTTGCCCCCCCCCCCCTATTATGCTTTTATTTTGGCAGATTCGCTTTTGGGTATGCTCTCTGATACTCCAGATCGTATGGAGAATATACATATCCAGCCTGGTACCTTACACCAACACTAACGAAATGTTGCCGAGATGAAACGGCCGACGGACAGTGGTCTTGAGGAATAATGCATTATCGTAGAATGGCTCTAAACAATCTTCAACTGAGAAATGTAGAGGGAGAGGTGGATGATGACATACCATTTTCTTTTCATCGGGGCGGGGGAGGCATCGTCGTCGGCGCTTGCACCGTTGTTAACGCGCCTATTGGCCGGCCGGCGGAGTTCATGGCGGTGGAGGAGAACGAGGCTGCGTTTGTAGGCGCCGTAACCAGGCACGCAGCGCAGATGCTGGCGCTTGAGATGAAGGTGGGCGCGTTGCCAGTGCCGTTCCTCGGCCAGATCGCTGGCGATAAGGTCCTCAAGGGATTGCTGTGTGCCGGCCAGGAATTCACGGGTAACGCCCGGCGTGTGAGGGGCCGCGGCAGCCCAGGCATTCTCGATGCCTTCACCGTCTGTCATTCCGTACTGGGAAACGGGGTGGTATAGAAAAGGTGCAGGCGGGGGACGAGTGGGCCATGATTAGTATTATTTTTTTCAAGCTACAGGCAGATCGGGCCGCAGTTTTCGACTAATTGAGTGCGTTTGTTACGCCTCATCTACAATCAGATGTTTTTTGTCTCTACGTCAGATTCACAAGTATATCAGGGTCTCGACCCATCCCCTGCTTGAGCACCCCCAGCATGTCGCAAGTCGCGCCAACACTATCCAGTGACCCGGACTCCAAGGCGCTCAAGAAAGGTACGGTACCTCATCACCTACATTGTGCCTCCATTCACGTGCAAGCTACAGAAGCGCTGCGTACGATCGACATACCACGCGCCCCAGCTCTCCAGCGCTGGTTGGATGGTCATCTCACTGCCGGCCCACGCCAGCTGAGTTTCTATGAGCGCAAGAGAGCCGTGCTTGAAGCCAAGAAGGCGCGCATCGAAGTCCTGATGAATCTTCGAGCCCTCGCTCTCAAGAATGGAGCGCGTCGCTGGCCCCGACTCCGCGAAGCTCGTCAGGCGGATAAAGAAAATCAGATGCGCGTCGCGAAGGCGAAGCAGCGGGAGGCGGATGCGAAACAACGGAAGGCCGCCGAGGCGGCCGACAGCGCGAGAGAACGTGCTGCCGCAGATGCTCGGGTAGCACATTTGATGGGTCTACGCGCTAAGGCTGAGCGTGGTTTTAAATGGGTCTAAACAGTAAATACTCCTACATCAATATTTCGCCGTTTTAGGCTTCGAGTTTTTGATTGTTCCCACGTCACCGTGTATCACACCTGGTGACATACCTGACCTTTCCCTCGCGTCACCACATCTGGTCCCTACATACGCGAGATATGTACTCTCGCTCGAATCCTCGCCGACTGTGTTCCTGCTTCCGACGGCAATGGCGACGATTCCCGTGGACGTGTGCTGGGAAATTGCTCTCGCCTCCCCGCCTGCTAGCGTAGCCTCACTTTTGCAACTGTCTGTGTCTTGCTCCCGCACTCTGCGGCCGGCGCTGTATCAGGATATCACCGTGGACGACAAATCGGACATCCTCGTGCGCAGTCTTGCCACAGATTCCGCTCTTGCGTCTCTGGTGAATTTATATTTTGTTCTTGCTGGTGGATGTCTAATTTTGAATGGTGTACAGGTCCAATCACTGACTTTTCAAGCCAGCCCGTTTGCCGTTGTAGACAACGAATACTGGGCGGTAGCCCTGGCCACAATGCACAACCTGCGCCATCTCACAATCGCGCACTACGTTCCTTTGCATCGGAGCTGGCTCCCTCACATTACTTTTCGCCTGCGCTCCTTCACTGCGACTGGATTGACCTCGGGAGCGTGGGCGACTCTCCTCCATGCACAGCCCGAAATCGAGGAGATCTGTTTCTGCAGACAATTTATGGGTAAGGCCCCCAGCGTCGCCGCTTTACCCGCTTTGCGCCGTGTCACAGGCCGCGTCGATGACGTTGCAAAGTTTGCTCAGAAGCACCCCCTGGAGGTCGTAACCTTCTGGCGAACCTCACTTCGCCAACACCTCAAAACACGCGACATGCAGCGATTTGCGACGAGCCCGGCCCAGCTACGCGCGATGCGCATCAATGCTGGCCACCTGATTACGCTGTTCGCGATGGTTCCCAATTTTTTTCTGAGTCTGAAGCACTTAGCGCTGGATGAGGAGTCGGTTTGGGCGCAGCCTCAATCCTCAGTGAGTCCCTTACGCGCATGGCGCGACGATTGCCTTATTATTACCCCCTAGAGCCGCAAACTTCTTGGGACCGTGGCGTCCATCCTCAACGAGCGGCGAATTCCTGCCTTGGAAACCCTGACTACAGTGTAGTAGGGTTCCTTGGATGACAACTTTGATGTTTCCCACGTAGAGCTTGCAATCAATTACAGAAAATGCTGAATTTAATTATGTACATACTAGAGCATATAAGAAGTGATACTGTAGCAGAATCCGAGGATTGCAGGTGCGAGAATGTGGCTATAGAACTAAAATATGTTTGACATGGAAAATGTCACACGTTGGGTTCCTTGGATGTCACACATCACCGTCATCCATTGACTCCATCCCATCTTGGTTTTTGTCTCTTACTTAGCTGGAGCTCTTTATTTATGCCCCAGTGCTGACCTGAAAGACATACAGGCCTTTTCCAGCCACGGGAGAAGTAATACGACGGGAAATGGATCAGTGATGACAAATGCGGGAGTCACGCTTTTATACACAGTGCGGTTATATACCAATCTAGGATCATCAGTCTTGGTCGGATTGTCTCACTCTTTTGGGGAAGAATGTAGCTGATATTGTGGTCTATCATAAGAAAAATAGTTTGAGGCCAATATGGTCCGGATTTAACCACAATCAAGCAAAAGGAAAGTCGATCACAGCTCTGATGTATTACTGATCGACCTTCAAACGTGTCGCATTCAGCACTCAGCTGTATTCTCAGCTTGAAATTAATTCAGGACATAGAAATAGTATATAGAATCTTGCATGCAAGAGGAATTGGGCCCATGACAAGTGTGCGCGGCTTAAAAAATGAATTATCCAGTGATATGTCATCATCCAAGGAACCCTACTACACTGTATAGTCGGGATTTCTGTGCGCAGAATCGTCGACTCCCTCATACGGCTCGAGGAGTCGTCTGCGCTGGCTGCGATTTTCCACCCGTCGCCTTCTCTCAAGCGTTTCCACTTCTGCGCGTTCAATGGCTGTTATACAATCCACCATTGGGGGGAGGCGGAGGAGGAGGTCACTATACAGAGCGACGTGGTGGGGAAACACGGCCTGTTTTTCTTCGCAATCTAGCATTCCTCAGCTGGGCTCTTTCCTTTTTTGGCTCGGATTATCTACGTTAGCGCTATATAAATATCCCCTTGATTCACTCAAATCTATCCTCGACCCCAACCGCTACGGCTGTGAAAATGGATCCGGCACTACGGGTGAGCAGGGAGCTGCCCTTCGATATTTGCGTTGACTTGCTTATCGCGCAGACCTTTTTACTTGCTGAGCTCGTCGATGCGACCCGCGCTGCGCCCACCGTTTCGACTTGCAAACGCTGTGGTATACCGGATGCGACACACCGGTGCTGCGACTGCTTCTGGCCGGAGCTACTATGTACCGCGTGCATGGCCGAATACCATGCGGAGCATCCTCTCCATCGGATCGAGGTATGCTCCCGTGCGCATGCTGATTTGATTGCGCTGAAGCTAACTTATCTCTTCTCAATGTAGACATGGGATGGGGTTGTCTGGGCCGTAGGCAGTTTGCGCCAATTAGGTGTCCACATTCACCTCGGGCATGGACGTCGCGGTTCTTGCCCGACCCCAATCTACAATCCTCGATACGTGATTGTCAACACCAGAGGCACCCACGACATTGGCCTCTGCTTTTGCAGCTGCAAAGAAGCCCGCGACCCGCACGCTCAGCTTCGCGACGCAGGGTTATTATCTGTGTCCTTGGAAATGGCGGTAGCGATTGATTCGGGCACCGTGATTGCACGCGGGAGTTGTCAGCCCGGTGGTTACAGAATTGTGGACCGAGCCCCGCCGTCAGTGTGTGAAGCGTCACCAGGCATCCCCTTCGCTTGAGCGGGCGCCGCAGATCCAGATCGAGTACCTAATCTGAATATAGAGGTTCCAGATCGGGACAGATATCTTCAGTGTTTGGCCTTCCAAAAATCACTTCTTTCCCAAATCTCTTTTTTCAAGTGTGATGGTATTGAAACACGAGTTGAAGGATGGCATCTGGTCGCCCACCACCAACCCCACTCACTTCTTCTCAGCCGCCAAACCGTCACTGGACACGATTGTAACATGCCCCCTCGCAAAATGAAGAGGCTGTTAAAGCGTAGGGCGTCCGGTGAGTGACATGACTAGGTTTCCCTCGTCAAGATGATCAATTCCTTGCCAGTTAGTGTCGAGACTCTGGAATCCCTGAAGCTCCGCGACACCGCAGAGCGCCGCCTTCGTCGTTGGTCCGAGGTGCTGGTCAGGGAGAGCGAAAAACGCCTACGTGATTATCACGAGCACGTCGACCGCAAATGGGAAGACCGATGGGTGGCGTCCTTCGAGGAACTGGCGTCCTCCGCTGATTTGTGGAAGTTGGACGAAGGTACGTGCTTCGTAGTCGCGAGGAGTCTATGTTCTGATTAGGAAGCAGAACAATTACCCACTACGACGTGGGCAGGAGAGACAGATGGTGAAATGCCAGAGGGCTGGACCTCCCCCGACTGGATGCCGTTCTACGACGTTGCCATGCAGGAGCTTCGGGAGCCTGAGCGGCGTCAAATGCAATTGGATCAAATTCAAGCGGGCAGCACATTTATGGGATACGGGACTCAATCAGCCCGTGCGCTTATGGGACGCGGGCCACGTCCCGACCCTCTCGGTCCCTGGGTACCCTGGGTGCCTGAGATAGAGGAGATCGATTAAACATTGTCACTAGTTAGCCGTGAACTCATTAGTATCGTTGTGAATTTTTTGATATGATCAAGCAGCAGAAACTTGAGGTGCTTGCGCAGAAAGACTAGAGGTTCTGGAACTAGGAATTAGTGGAAGCTAGACATATCCATGCTATTAGTTTCGAGTGAAGAATTGGCGCGTCTTTTTGAGACTTTCACCATCAAGTGTCACGTGTCCGTGCCATCTCTCCTCAAAGCATAATATCGCGCGGGGCATGGTACCGCTCTCGTAGGGTTTGAAGCAACTCGAGTAAATATGATCCAGACCAGCCCGAGTCTTCGTAGTTTTGCTCAGAATAATCCAGAGAAAATTCCGACCTTGGTACAATCGCATTTCTGGTCTCGCCTTATATCTCCTTATATCCCACAACGTCGAGTGTATTACTCATGGAGCTTCGAACATCTGAGTGGCATGAACTCTGGGTATGTGGTTCAAGTTAATGTCTCATTGGTGAAGTCTCGTTCTCCCACAGCGGGAGGCGATCGTCGCCATGCCGTAGTTGCGGGACTTCGAGGATAAATGGCCCCGCATCGATCCGGCATGCTGCCTTTATCCGACTGAGGTGATCCCAACCATCTCCACCATCTCGACATTCAGCCAGTTGTGTCTATATGTATGATGTGAACCGCAGATTTGCCCGACGCTCCTTGCTCCCCTCATCTCAATGGCCAGTGGTATGTCACGAAATCTCCCTCCCTCTTTGTATTCTGACTGGCGGCAGCTTCGAATCTACAGACGGGCGAAACATGCATCGACTACCCCTTCCCACATGACTATTCCGAGTAAGCCCAGTTTTTCAGCGCCTGTGTCAAGCCTGACCTTGCACAGATTTGCATTATCTTTTCCCTGGATTCTAGCAATAGACGCCAGCTTCGTGCTCAAGATGAAGGATAGGGTGGACGAAGCAACCGCCATGGACGACGACGAAGAAATCCCGGAGTTGGTCCCACTTGATGCTGTCTTTCATTGCTGCTGTACTTGCCCCAAGTCGATTGTGCGCGCTCGATTGTGATTACTGTAACTCGGTTAATAGTGCTCCTCCCACGTACTGTTAAACATTGTCTGTGTAAATGCCCGTCCGCCATTTACATTGATTTATGATTGCCGCGCACTTTTGGAGTTTTAGTGGGCGGCGGAGTACTGTGCTTTGTTTTTCTCGGACCATGCATTGATTGATGGTTGTCCTAACACTTTTCTGTGACACAAAATCGGGGTGGCAGACACCTTTGCTTTTTTCCTCAGAGCGTGTTGCACGCGTTGTTTGGTACTGTGAGGTCGTCACTGCCATCGCGTGACATCAACAGATCAAAGTCACTCCACGCGCACCACAACCAAGACAACGCTTTGCCTGAGCTGGGAGCCCCAGTGGGCCCATCCGTCGGGCAGCCCACAGCGTAAGTTCTTCATACATGTGTTGTCTGGTCGCAATCTGATCCCGTCCGAATTAGGATGGTCGTCAAACTGGGCTCCCTTCTGGGGTGTCTCTATCCTTCATCAGCGCACGCACACTCTTTCGTTTTCGTCCGTGTCTTGGCTCTGCCGCCGGCCTGTGGCTTCCCGTCGTGTCTCGATCTCTTTTCTGCTGCCAGCTGGTCCCTTCCCCCATGAATCGAAAGTCAAAACGCAAGGCCGATATCGCGATACCCCGAGAAACTGACGAGGAACGCAAGAGACTTTTAGCTGGGGGCGCCGCCATCGAGACAGGCGCATCTCAAATCATTCGTGAGACTACGCACGTCCGGGCTGACGGTAGTGTGAAGCAGTCTGCCGGGGTCTTCAACGTCGCGAGCTCCACCGATCCACATGATGCTCCGAGCACAATGTTGAGAGCGGATGTACGGAAGGAGGAGGATCCTGAGCCGGTGTACGACGTGCTGGAGGATGAAGAGGGCGGACGAGTGCTGCGTGATTCGGTACGTCGCGATACCCTATGCCGATCGCAGTTTTTTAATGCTTGACTGGTCCTAGGACGATCCGCTGCGACAGTGGGTAGAAGATCATCGCGAGATGTTCCTTCAGGAGCTGCTGCGTTGGGAGGGCCGGGGCGATCACCGTAGCTACTCCATCTGTGGGCGATGCTCGGTCGGGAAGGCTGAATACCGATGTCGGGATTGCGTGGGCGGCGGAGAGTTACTTTGTAGCGACTGTATCGTCAAGCGGCACCTTCAGTTGCCCTTGCATCGGATCCAGGTGAGCTCAGCGTACTTGAAGAAAGGTGCCTGCTAACGAAGTATAGTATTGGACGGGGTCCCTTTTCGAGCGCAAGACCCTCAAAGAGTTGGGTCTGAGGATTCAGCTGGGTCACTGGCACGACCGCGATCGTCGGTGCCCGGCTCCGCGCCCCGCATCTGGTGACGACTTCGTGATCGTCGACAGCCACGGTGTTCACAAAGTCGGCCTGGACTTCTGTGGTTGTTCTTCGCAGGGGTCCGGGCTGGAGACCGTCCAGCTCCTGCGCGCGCAGCTTTTCCCAGCCACAACGTCAAATCCCCGCACGGCTGCGACATTCACCGGCCTCCACCGATTCCATTTGTTATCATTCGAGTCAAAGTGTTCGGCATATGAATACTACCACAGTTTAGTGAGGGAGAGTGACAATACGGGTCTGAAGGCAGTGAGGGTAAGCCGCTGTGTAGCGCAGAAGGCCGAGACGCTGACAAATTTACAGGACCGATACCATGAGTTTTTGCGAATGACACGAGAATGGCGCCATTTGCAGATGCTGACGCGCTCGGGGAGGGGTCACGACCCCGCTGGTGTCGCGAATACCAAGGATGGAGAGTGTGCGCTCCTTTGTCCGGCGTGCCCACAGCCGGGGAAGAATCTCCCCGAGGGGTGGGAAACCTTCCCTGAGGAAAAGCAGTAAGTGCTAGATCGTCGGTGCGGTAGCGAGCCTAACAGTCCATAGGTTTTTGTTTGCATTGTTTCTTGCGATGGATGCCAATTTCAGACTGAAGCGCAAGGATGTCTCTTCCGAGGAGAAGGATCCGGGGCTGGGGAAGGGTTGGTCGTTTTACTGTGATGTGCAGAAATACATGGAACACGTACGGGCGAATTGGAACCAGGTCCAAGAGGTAAGCACCACGCCTACTCATGAATTTACGGCGGCTGATACTGTACCTCCAGCGAAGCCGCTGCGTCGCGCATGACGCGGTGGACAAACCAGATCGCCAGGCGCGGGGAACGGCGTCCTCGGGAATCGGAACCGTTGATTGCGCACGCCATAACATGAAGCGGCCAAACGGGGTGGGCGACCTGCAGCTGGGGGAACGGTGAGGCATCCGGATCATTTGTACGGGCGCATGGTGTGCTAACATCTTTAACAGCTACCTGAACATGGACTACATGTTCTTCAAGAGCGTGGTGGGCTCGGATTTAATCCGTTTCTATGTTTCCTACGATATAGCATGCCAGTGGCACATAAATATCTGGACGCGCATGCTTGGGTAGGCCAACGAAGAGCTTACGCTGAGCGGTGGGGAGAAGTACTTGGTCTTCCTAGTCCCGAAGTTCCACCTACCCGCCCACATCGAGGAATGCAACCTCCGCTTCTCCTTCAACCTCACGCGCTTTGTGGGCCTGATGGACAGGGAGGCTCCCGAGCGGGGATGGGCGAACACCAACCCCCCGGCCAACAGTACAAAGGAAATGGGGCCCGGGTCAAGACGTGATACACTTAACGACCATTTCAATGACTGGAACTACAAGAAGATACTGCTGTTGGGTGAGCCACATTGACAGGTAACGACTTCGTGGTGCTGACTATTGAGCAGGAAAGACGATGTTAGAGCGGACGGTAGACGCCGTGCCGATGATGGTGGCGACGGTGAAAGGGTTCTCGGAACTCGAGGTTTCGTTCGATGCGAAGACGTTGGAGGGATGGACGAAGCTGGCGGAGGAGTGGGAGGTTGATGGTAGCAAGCCGAACCCGTTTGAGAGCGCAAAAAAGGACGAGCATCTAGCTAAAGTGCGGCACGAGTTGGCAGAAGAGGCAGCAGCGAGGGAGATGGTGGGAACTGAGACGATTGGCGCTGTGCGGGACGAAATGCACGTAAACGAGCTCATCGCGATGGGGCTACAATTGGAGGAGCAGCAGTGAGTACAGCATACTATTACTGTGGATCGTGTATTGACGGCACGTGTCCAGGAGGTCTATTCGCTTCGACATGTCCGCGACCGGCCTCCATCCGTCAGAGAAGGAACGGGCGGCGACGGTGGAGCGGTCGAGCAAGCTGCGCTGCAAGATTGTCGCCTGGATGGATATCCAGAAGGTGTTCTTCCCCGTCGTCGAGGGTCTGCGCAAGCTCGAGGATATCGCCCGCGCGCAGACTGCGCACACGCAGGTGGTCCCTGGCGTGAAGGTCCACGAGATGATGCTGTGGCTACCTTCCGCGCTGAAGCGGAGACCGGGAGGTGCGCACGCGGAGGATGGCTGTACCTCCGATATCCTCATGTGCGAGTACCGGTTGCGGGTCGGGCAGGCGAACGAGGCGCTCCATGATGTGCGGCGGCACCTGCTGGTGCGGACACACCTGTACCACCTCAAGGACCGTTATGCGCGGGGGGTCAGAGCGAATACACGATCAAACACCAAGATCGAAGAGGTGGATGACTGAATCCGGCGGGCCGCAGCTCAGTATCGTGACGCGTGGAAGGCGCTGGGGGTCCTGGGGGCGAGGGTGGGCCAGAGGGAGTGGGAGGCGGCACTGAAGGAACTGAAGCCGGAGGACGTGCGGGGCATGCCGAAGACGGAGGAGGGCGATCCCATGAGACAGCAAGGGAAGAAGGTGAAGCAGGCGAAGTCGGCGGCGACAGAAGCGGTGGAGACGGAGAAAGTTGCGACTAAGGCGGTGGGGAGCAGGGCGGGGAAGAGGCGAAAGGTCGAGAGAGCGATGTCGTGGATTTGGCTTGCGCAAGTGCAGGGAAGGAAGGAGGGAGATCCTGAGCAGATGGGTGAAGGTGAGCGAAGCACCAGTATGATATTGGTGATACTCATGGTGATCGGCAGCACTGCGCATCGAGTGGGTGAAGACACGCGCTAGGTCGATGCGATGGTCCGAGGAGGTGGATTTGCTCGAAGAGGAGATGCGGCGTGTGCTTCAATTCTTGCACTGGCGGTCGGAATGGTGGGAGGGGCAGGTGGGGAGGCGAGGTTTAGAAGAGGGAGCGCAAGCTGAAGGAGAAGACGCGTACGCACGCCGGCAGGCCTGGCTGCAGGCTGAGCTGGGTCATCAGTTGGCAGCGCAGTGGACAAAGGCGGAGCTTGCCACCCGCATTCAGAAGGGGAGGGAAGGGGAGGTGTGGATACCGGCGAAGGGCAAGGGCAAGGAGAAGGAGAAGGAGAAGGAAGCGGGTGAGAACGAGGAGAAGGAAGCGGGCAAGAACGAGGAGGCAGGGAGTGAAGGGGAGGAGTTGGAGCCTGTGCCTGAGGTTGCGCGGCGAGCGGTCGTGCGCTCCTACGACGAGTTGGATTAAGGCTTCCGCCTCACACTCTGATTTTATCGTAATTTTATTGTATTTTCTACGATTTTACATGACTGTGACGTGCTCATCGTGGGCAACGACGTCGACGACGTCCTTGACACCGCGTTCCTAATGGGGTTCTGGCGACCAAATATAGTCAAGGCTTCGTCGTCGTCTGGCGCAGCGTCGAGAGTGTAGTCCTGCTGGGTAGGGTACGTATAGCTCGGAGCTACAGTAATGCATGAAATCAGGTCGCTAGGTAGGGGGTTTCGTGCATGGCATCACATCGCTGATCAGCGCCTGGTGATGCATCATCCCCCCATACTGTGGTGTTTGTATAATACTCAAACGGTAGGAATTTGTGAGCGATACGGATCTGTGACGTGTTACGGAATATACACCACGCTACCTTTCTGATTCCGGCATCTTACAGTGCGATCTACACCACCACTAGCAAGGAAAACGACTCGGCACTGAAGGTAAGGAAGTATATTGATGCTGTGTAGCTAGTCACCTTTTTTATTCACTTGCCAGAACCAAGCGACACCGTGTCTTGGTCGGCCGAAACTCGTACGAACTACGTTGAGCGTCCAATTCATAAGCGGTGTGTCACGTTAAGGCGGAGGAAGGACCGCGGGATGTGCTAACGCGGCGTAACGTCAACTTCCAGGTCTGCTGTTTAATTCCATCCAGTTCTTGATCTTATTTATCTGATCGATGTACACCAGGGTACGTGGAGAACACGGTGAGTTCTTCAGAGGCCCAGGCTCGAATCTGCCTGACCAACACACACAGACAACTTCAGAGCTGAGGGATGCACTGCCAAGGGTGCGTTCCTCCCGCTTATTGGTCATTGCAGGGATTTCTATTTGCTTCCTTTTGTTAGATCTCCTTCCCCTAATGAAAACGGCGCGCAGCCTCCTTATCCGGGCCGGCTCACGCATCGAAATTGGCTCGAGAAATATAAGAAGCCTAGCAATAGTCCCTCCCACGGATACGACGGTCCGATTTCCATCTCGAACGGTGGCACGATCACCGCTGTGGGTTCGCAATGTTGCCGGTGTTGTCTCACGAACTAATTATTTTTTTCTCGTATAACTCAGGACTTCTGCCGTGCGTCTGATACTATTGGGATTCCGTTCAGCGGCATGTGCTGGTCATGTTATGCCCATGTGCGCGCTAAGCCTAAGATTGCGCATAGGACATTCAAGGTGAGGAATAACGCGTTCTGAACGACATAAATGTTGACATAAATATCTCTTTAGATCACTATGTACCTTGCATACCTCTGAAATCTGGGCCAGGTACATCCACAGACACACCGGAAGGTGTAGTGACACCGCGACCGGTTCGTAACCTCAATTTACTCGAACACAGTTCTGTCTCAACATATTCCGGCAGCGTACATCCGCAGCTTGATGGACATTCAGAACAACCCCTTCCTTCGCACCAACTTTCGCGTCTCGCGCATCATCTTTGAGGGTGATAAAGCAGTCGGCGTCGCATAGCTATATGTGGTTCATTTGGGTACCCTTTGGGGAAGTCACATTCTTGGCAGATATTTGTGTACTCACATGTTCTACGCAGTCCAGCACACAAGTTACGTAGGCCTCATCAATGACATTATCTCAACGGCGCAATGTTATCCCGCGGAAGTCTTCCCGACGCGGGCGTCGGGTAAGGCACGTCGGGCGTCTGGTAAGGCCGGCATCATCTGCAAGAACGCGCTTAATCGGCACAGATAGTGCTCTGAAGTGCATCTCCTTTAACAATTGCCGCTTATTGTGTGGTGGCTGAGTATGAGTAAATCGGAACAATTCTTATTCAAAAACTAATACGCAACAATTGGTAGTCGAGACATCAGTAACGTTCCAAAGTCCGTGGTACCGTCGATGCGCAGGGTCGTAGTGCTTTCGGCGTCTCGCTCGACAATTTCGATGTACTCCGCGGCGCCGCAGAGGTTGAGTACCTTCGCAAATGCGGCATGAACTCTGAGAAACTCGGGGTCCGGTGGCTCGACTCCTTCCACCTGCCTGAACTCCACATCCGGCGAAGCTTGCCCATCACTGAATCTCCGACCATCCTGGACCATTCGCGCCTTGTACTTGTTAGGAGACGTGGGATACTGCGCAGCATAAGTCTCGGTCGCCGTAAATCATGATGAGGAGGACATACTACTTGCTCGTCCAAATAGAAACGGAACTTCCCAAAGGAATCGTGTTCATCAGCCGTCATGAAAATGGCGTTGGCAGACGAGTTGATCTTTGATCCAACGAGTTTCTCCAAATCAAGGGTAGTCCACGACTGGAGCATATCCCAGGTACGAGCAGCATCCTTCTATAAAAGAGTCAGAAGATGGACGGACAACGGTTGCAACGCACGATTTGAAAGGTGACACCAGCATTGTTGCTGAAGTCATTGAGGAGGAATGGTATGATGTGTGCCGCTTCCATTCAACGATGTGCAACAGCGGGGATTTCTTGTGCTTGACCTTGACTTAACAGTTTATTCACACGACTCGAGTCGAATGAGCCTGTGATCGCGCAGCGATTTTCCTCCCGGGCGGCAACCTCAGTGAGGCAAAGATAAGCCAGAAGGAACGACAAGGATTCAGTCACTTACTTAATCTCTGAGGTTACTTTGCTCTGATCTGCCGGCTCCCTCGATGTGCTGAACGGTGGTGTTGATGGTCGGGGTTTGGCTACTCGAGGGCTCAGTCTTTTGGGCCCGAGATATAATAAGCACTTTGAGGGGAATATTCAGTGGATGCGCTCCGGGAGAAGGTTCAACGACAGACTTGGGAGAAATAGGTTGTCCAACCAGGCCTTCGCAACGTCGATGACCGCGTCAGGTCCTTTTCCCTTTGCAATATGAAGAGCTACAGCCACATATCGCTGTCCAGATGGGTGTGGCGCATGTTGGAGCATACCGGCTAGCAGCTCGTCGAGACGATATCGGAGATCGGCCTTGCTTAGACGTGCCTGATTGGGATTTACGATATTGTTGAGCGAGTCTCGGGCGAGTTCGACAGTGGAGAGGTTCTCATTGTCAAAAAAGTCCCAGAATTCATCGGATGTGCAGGTCAGGACAGTGCAAGTCGACCCAGCAGATTCGGTGCGTCGATGAGACATGGTGATGTCAAGGAGACCCTTGTCGGCCACGTAACCCACACGTGCAAGCCGGATTGCCGATGCCGAGCAACTGAAGCACGTGCACACACTTTCGGCTCTTCGTCTTTCCCATTAATACAAGCTTTAGGACCCTGCCTTTGGCACGGACTCCGCCCCAAACCCCGGTGGATTCCGAGCTCGCCAACACACGGCGGATTCCGAGTCCCGGGGTTCGCCGTGCACAGGTGGATTCCGAGTCCCGTGTTTCTCAGGTGATTATATCAGGTGACTTTGTATGTGGCAGTGTTCGTTGTCTCTTAATATATAGGATTATTATGATTTTTGCTCCCATCCACACCGCGTCCTCGTCGAAGCTCACCGAACGACCAAATACGACCTCCATGCGGAAATCTGTTGCTTTATAATCCCCCGAGACTCTGGAAATGGCGAAGATCGGGAACTTCTTCGACAGCTCGTGCACTAGTGGACCGTTCTCTCTCGTGTTCAGTTTTGTCTGCTCTATGTCCACTGTGCCGTCCCGGCTTTCAAAGTCGTTGTCTAATCTTTTCTCTAGGCCGTCGCCTACGTCTCTTGGGTGCGGTCGTCCGTGGATGCTGAGTTGATGGCGGCTGGAATTCTAGTGCATTATCTTCCCTGTCGACCTCGGGATCCTCCTTATCGTTTTTTCAACTAGGGCTAGGCCCGTTCCCGACATTCTAGCGTCAGCTCCCTTCTCTACACTAACTCTTCTGTGATATCAGCCCATCTGCGTTTGTACCCCCGTGTTTGAAGCATAACGGTCGCTTTTTTGTCGCTGCGGGTGCGATCAGGGCGTTCACCGTCCCACGACTTCCCTTTGTTTGTTGGCGCCGCCCACCATGCGCCCCATCCCGTGGTCGTGATACCGCTTTCTCCCCCGTATCAACTACCACATCATTGGTGCTGCACCTCCGGCTCAACTTCGACTAAGCGCCGACAAACCCAAGTTCCTTCCGCTCCAGCACGCCATGTCCCTTGCCTCAGCCTTCCGCTCGCCCGACCTCAGGTACTATCTGCGGCGCTTCAAAGCCAATGCTCAAGGCGCCGGACCCCCAATGACGAATCATGACAGGACGGTGGATGCGGAGCCGTGCCTCGCGCGCGTTCGTCAAGTACATAAGGCCTGCGGTCGTCCGGCTCGTGCGAGCGACCGCCTTGCGCTGCTGCTAGTGTCCCGACGAAGAAGTGCGGGAAAGCTGGGAGGAACAGGGTGGCGAGGGTAGGGGAGGGGATGCACGCAATTCGGCATCTTTCCAACGCGGAGGAGTGGGGAAAGTTCCTTTTCGGCTGGGAGTGGGACCATTCGTGTACGGTGTATTGCGTGAGGAAAGAACGAGGTCACTGACGGGTGAGTCGCATTACTTTCTCTCTTTTTTTCTCGCCTTGCGTCGACCCTTCTTCCTACCCCCCTCTCCTCTCTTCTTCTTGTCGTTACTTCTCCTCCTACTGCCCCTCCTCCTGCCTCGATCTCTGCTTTTCATCTTCATCTCCACCCCACCCCATCCCGCTTCGTCCATCGTTCCCTCCTCCTCCGTCGAGCAGCTCGGGTGCTACACTCCGCGTCGCCATACTTCACCCCCATCCTCCGTTGCTCCTTCTTCGCCTGTCTGCTTTTTTCGCCTCGCGTCCTTCCCGTTCACCCTTCTTTCTGCCCAAGGGTGGCGACGATGCTCCGAAGATACTTAGATCGTTCCCATGTTCTTTTTGTACTAGGTAGTTGTGCGTGCGAATACACTTTGAATTGCGCCGAACTATATTTTCGGGGACGTCCGGTCTCTATGGAATGGAGGTGAGCACAAAGCGCAGGCTTAGCGGTGTTGCTGCTGTTGTCCACAACGTAGAACCCAATTTCCCATGGTTGACCTTGTTATTTCCTCTTTCAGACAGCGGAGGTGTTCTATTTAAATAAACTAACGTCAATCCGCGGCCAGATTTTTTCACTGATATATGTTTTGATCTTCCGCAATTTACTCCGTCCCATCTATGTATTTCCTCTCACTCCAGCTCCCAAATAAAGACGCGTGACAAACGTGTAAATAAACTAGTTGGTTGTCAGTCTCACCCGATGAGGGCCCGGAGAGACCACCTGCCCTTCATCGTTCCGCTGCTTCAAGCTTGCTGCAAAATTAGGTAGTGATTTTCCCCGATCCAAGTTTGCTAGGACCCGCTAATTATATTTCAAAGGCCCGCCAACACGTGCCGACTCCGCCCTGCCACCGCGACCTCCGAGCTGAGTTGTTCCGCGGCCGCGACTTGAATCAAATATCCGCGGTGGTGCATCTTCCCGGTGCGTCCGTCCCACCCATTTACACTCTGCTCACCACACTAGCCCTCCTTCCTCCCTTCAACAATTATCCTTCGCGCCAGAGGCACTTTGATGTTCTTCTGCGGGGATTTTGGCTATTGCGTAGGTGCAAATTTGGTGCAAATACAAAGACCTCGACTTCATCGACATCCTCATTGTTGGTCTGATTTCCTTAGCCTTGAAGGTGTTGGAGATACAAGCTTGGCCATGCAGTTTGCTATCTTTCCACATGGCTCATTATCTGACCATGCGGTCCCTTATCCGTTGCTATGCCTCCGCAGTATTCTATTTCATATTCAGGTTCATCTGACTCACTCCCATTTCAAATTCCTTATCTATTTGATATTCGCCTACATATAAAAGCTCGAGTACTTGTCGTCGATACCTCACTGGTTTGCCTCGCAATTACCTCTTGCTTGCAAACTCCCCTTCTGAGCAAATTCTACAGAAGGGATCATACCCATCAGGCAAACTCAGCCAATAGCCAAAATCTGCCCGGAATTCAAGCTACATTTTCCGTCGTGTTCCTTCGAGTCCAAGGTGTGCCGTGTCTAGGCTCTTTATTACCTCCAGAGTTCTCCACCGTGTTAATCATTTTTTGCCATTAATGGGGGCCCAAATCCTCGGCCTTCAACCTCAGTGCCACGGGCCACGGTCATTCATCTGTGGTCGATGTGACTGTTACTTGGGTCGTCGTTGTTCTTTGTCCCCGCCGTGCAGGCTGTTCTGATTTAGGTCTACAGGGAGGGCCATTGTTTCGACATTAGGTATCCGGAGGTGTGCCCCTGCTTCATCCACTGATGTTTGGCTTACAATCCATGTCATTTATATAGTGTTGAATGAATCGGACGGGGATAATGAATCTACCATGGGAATAACTGTGTAGGGAAGTCGAGGTAACCGCACGGAACCACTCAGACTAACTGCCCTGAAGCGGTCAGACAGTCAGTAGAAATGGCCAAGATCAAGTCAATCTGACTGCTTTGAAGCAGTCAATCCAATTTTGTCAAGCATTTGGTCCGACTGCTTCACGGCACTCAGACCGACTGCTTTGGTCTGACTGCCGGGACACTTGGTCTGACTGTTCTTCGCAACCACAGTGCTTATCTGCACTAGTTACTACGGTACATGTTCACTCTGAGTTCTGATATTTTACTTTCCCAATTTATGGAGCTTATCTGATTCCCGCAAAAACTCCCGACTTCATTGACTTGACTCGATTTAGGGCGACTTCGAGTCACTTGCGCGGGAGCAAGACTTGAAGTAGAGTCGAGTATTGTTTTAAATCGTCGTGACTCGACTTTTAGAGTCGCACACGTAGCCCGTATTTCTCCCCAGCATTTCCTGGGTACCTCTCTTTTTATTGGTGGTCCCCCAATTCATTTTGAGCCAATCGAGTCGTGCGTGGCAATACTACACGTAACCCCTATTTCTCCCCGGGAATTCCTGGGTACTTACCTCGCGTTTTTCGGGGTCCATCAATTCATTTTGAACCAACCACCTGGAAATATGATTCGCATATGTATGCGCTCTCCTCACTTCAACTTTCATCAATACCCTCATCCGCCTTCAATTAATCTGCTGAATGAAATCCTCAACCTTGCCGTATCTCTCCCCAGGAATTCCCGGGTACCTTGGGGTCCATCATTTAATTTTGAGCCAATCGAGTCGCGGCAATGCTACACGTAATTCGTATTTGTCCCCAGGAATTCCCGGGTACCTCGGGGTCCATCGATTCATTTTCAGTCGACCAATTGGAAAATATGATTCGCATATGTACATTCGCTCTCCCTCACCACAACTTCCATCAGTATCCTCCTCTCCCTTCAAAGCTTCAATCACTTTGCTGTGTCTTTCACGAAGTTTCAGCGGCACGCGACGCGTTCTGTTGGGAGTGTGGTTAACTTATAACTCAATGACCAAAGCTAAACCGACCCAAGTTCTAATTTATTAGACAAGGATGCGGATAGTTCAGGGTTAAGTTTCGTTGCCCATCACTTCCGCATCGTGAGAACTATATAGTAGATGATGTAATCAAATGATATGTCAAGATAATGGAGGTAAGTACGTATGGCACCGGGTAAGTGGGTATCTTACACCCTCCCCCACAGGACGAGCTCCCGAGTCCGACCGGATGATTTTTATAGGAGCTTCTGAGACGAGGCGGCACGCTTGGTGTAACACTGCGCGACCGCCCCGGGAGGTTGCTTGGCGTGACGCTGCTTCCTCATTCAGGGTGCTTCTCCTCCGTCGGTCCCGGATTGTGCGACTTCGCCCATCGTAACCTCGGGCGCGTGGATTGATGCTTCTAATCCGGCAGCGGCACCCGCCGGGTATGTGGGGTAATCGGTCGTCGCGCCGCTGCGTACTTCAGCATGGCGCAAGTTCTGCCAGTGTTCATTTTCCTGCACTGCGATGGACGCTACATCTGTCAGATTCGCGGGGAATCCCTCAGCAAATTCCAAAGTATTGACATCCATCCCTGCGACGTGATTACGGCGGGCGCGTGCGAACGACTCGAGCTTCTCTAGGGCTTCCGAGTTTAGCGCGATGCCGTGCTGGATCATCCACGCGACAACTTGTGAGAACGAGACATTGCCCGCCGCGAATGGATAGTTTTCGAACGGCAGGTTGTCAAATACGTACTCGCCAAGTTGGGCGTATCGGTGATAGGTCCCGTGAACAGATAGGAGGCGCACCAGGGCGTCGAGAAAACGAGCCCTATCAATGGAGGGCCCGCCTTCCTCGCGGAGAGGTATGAGGGCGCCTATCGTGAACCATGCTCGAACGTCGTCGGGCCAGGGCACTGCTGTCGCTGTCTCAGGCAAGGTTGAGGCGTCGACACGCATTCCGCGCGGCCAGTGACTCGTGGGTACCTTCGAGTACCACTTCACGGCCTGGGTGAGCTCTGTGGACATGGCCTTACGGCTGGTGATTTCTCCTGAGCCTGTCGCGAGGTTCTCGGTGAGCACAATCACCGTTGCGGTGTTGGGCGGCGCGGACGTACCGACGTACGAAGGCAGTGGTGGATCAACGACGCCCGGTGCCCGTGGCATAGGGTCATCTTGTTCCAGCGCCGTGCGCGCCGCGGGTGTTCCAACAGAGCGCGGCGGGCCGTGGGCAACATTGTTGCGGGCGCGAGGTATCTTGGCGCCGTTGGTGACCGCGTTGAACGTCGCCATAGCCCGGTTCTGATTATGCTCCAGCGGTGCCTCTCCGATGGTGCGGGGTAAAGTCGGATCCGTTCCAAGCCGAGTGACGATTGCGTCGCGTAAGAATGCGGCGGCGCAGATATCACCGCGGTTCACCCATCGCAGCAAGTGGCGTGCTTGCTCGACTGAGTTGACCGTGCCAGCCGCAGCCCACGCGCCGTGGATGTCGCGAGTGAGGGGCATGACGATTTTATCGTAGACTCGTCCGTTATGCTCCTCCTCGTAGATTGCGCGGGCGCGACGCAGAGACTCTTCCGAAGCGTAATTTACCGGGGACGGGGCCTCTTCATCCGATCCATAATCACTCACATCGTCCGACATGGCTGTGATCGGGAAGAGAGGGAGGCGGTCGGCATCCAGCATCGCAATATTGGCATCCGGAGGGAATATGGTGCGAGTCCAAGTGTCCTTCGGCCGCGAATCGAGTGCACGGCGACGTAGCTCGTCGTCGCGCCCTTGTTCGTTGCGCTGTGCTGGGCGTCCACGTCCACGGCCTCTCATATGATGACGGTCGCGGGGTCGCGCCTCTTCATAACGACGGGGTCCGGTGAATCGCTGGTGCTGACGCGGAGGTGGAGATGGCGAACGTCGGCGAGGTGACCAGTATTGTGGTGGACGCGGAGGCGATGTATCGCGGTACCGGGGCTGGCTGCGGCCCCGACGATTCTCCCAGCCGTAAGTGGCGTGGTAGTTCATCGGCGGGGCGTCACCACGCCTACCGTACCGCGATCCCGAGTCGAATTCGGGTGTGTCGCGGCTGTATGTCGATCCCGCAGAGCTCCCGTATGAGCGAGGTGAGCGGCTGCGGTCTCGACCATAGTTTGATCGCTGCCGGTAGTCGTCGTTGGGCTGAGTCGGTGGTAGAAGGCGCTCAGCCATGGCGCGGCCGGCTTCACGCATTATGCCGGGTACGATGTCGGGGTCCATACGGTACGACATGGGGGGGGAGTGGGGACAAAGAGCGTAGTTGCAGCGGTGCATCGTATAAGAGTGTTTTTGGGAATGGAAAAGAGCGAAAGTTTTGGCCGGGTATAGTTTGATGGAGTTACGTCCATCATCGGTCGTAACGGGCCGATTACGTCCGCTGTCGGTTGTTTCCCGACGGTCATGCTACGCGCGGCAATTCCTGCCATTTTGAAACCCCCATCGCCTCGAAGTACTGGTCAAGTGCAACACAGTCCTCCAAGTTGCTCGGTGGTTCCCAGGTGTAGTCTCCTGCTGTCCACTTCACGTGGAATTTTACTGCTCGCCCGGTCCATTTGTGGGTAAGTATCTCATCCACATACCATTCTTGATCGTTGGGCATCCCAAAGTCGTAGAACCGCTTAGCCTCTCGGCTCGGGAAAATGGCATCGTCGTTCGGCTCGTGGGCGCGTAGCAACGACGTATGGAATGTAGGGTGGTTCCGGCGCTTTTTCAAGTCGTCTGATAACTCCAAGGTGTAGGTCGATGTTGCAGGGTTGCGTGCCACGATAGGAAATGGGCCAATGAATTTCGGTGCGAGCTTGCGAGCGCGCCCTTTCGGCAAGTTCAAATTCTTCGTTGACAGATACACGAGGTCCCCGATAGTGTACGGGATTTCCTCAAGACGGTGTTTGTTGGCTTGAGTAGTTGCCCGCACTCGAGCCTCAATGATGTTGTCGTGGGCAATCACCAGGTTCCCGAGTGCCCGGTTTACGAAGTCCCGTACTCCAGGTAGGTCCGTTGGTTCGTCATGGATATTGGTCAATCGGGGCAAATAACCTCCATTCAGTTCGAATGGCGCGAATCCCGTGGACGCACTAAGACTGGAGTTGATCGCAAACTCTGTCATGGGGATGCGGTACACCCAGTCACGTTGAGTGGCGTCCACGGTGGCCCTGAGGATTTGAGACACGTTCCGAATAGCGCGCTCGGATGCCCCGTCCGTCTGCGGGTGGAATGATGTGGACATCAATAATTTTGTTCCCGCAAGTCGGTGCAGCTCGCGCCAGAATTTAGAGGTAAATTTAGCGTCACGATCCGATACTATTGACCGGGGTATCCCGTGCAGGCGCACAATGTCCCGCAAGTATATCCATGCTACATCAGATGACGTGTCGGTGACCTTCATCGGGCTGAGGGCGACCATGCTCGTCAGTCGGCAGATAACAACGAGTAGGTAATTGTAACCCAAGCAGTCAGGAAATGGTCCCACAAAGTCCATGCCCACGGAATCCCACGGACGTTCGGGAATCGGTAGTGTGTGCAGCTGACCCACAGGTGCTTGGGTACGAGCTTTTGACATTGCGCATGCTCCGCAGGTTGCGCAGAACTTCTCGATGTCGCGACCCATGCGTGGCCACCAATACCACCTTCTCACATATTCCGATGTGCGTAATTCCCCATAATGTCCCAGAGTTGTATGAGATTGATCCAGGATGATTTCCGACATTAATCGGGGGCCTTTTTTCCGAGGTGTACGTGGAACGCACAGCACCGACTCGCCCAAGTTGTTCTTGCAGTAGAGCAGCCCATCTCGTTCCTGGAACTGGGGAAAGGATGCGGGGTTCTGGATCACAGGGCGTAGCACTGAGTCGCCAATGTAGCCGTTGCGCACATCCACGAGGAATGATTCGTCCCCTTCTACTGAAGAATTAAGCGGTGGAGCTGCTTTGAGTGCTTCTTCGAGCGAAATCGCGGAATTGTCGATGCCTTCATCGTGGAGTTCCTCAGCATTGCGCGCCAATTCCTGGGCCTCGATAATACGGTCTTCGAGGGGTTCCCGGATCCGGCGTGCACGCATGGCCGCTGGCTCGTTAATGAGCTCCGCGATGCGCATGGGTCCCATGTCTTCCAAGTCGGGGTCCAGTCGCACGTCTGCATTATCGAACTCCTCTGGAGGATAATGGTCCGTCAGCGTGTCGTTCTCATACAACCGAGATAGGCAGTCGGCCACTTTATTTTGAGAACCTTCGACATGTACAATCTCGAAGTTGAAGCGGGACAAGTACTCATCCCATCGCACTAGCCGGCCGTTCCCTCCAGATCGTGCGGAGGTTTTTACACTGGTGAGAGCCTTGTGGTCAGTGGCGATCATGAACTTGCGTCCCAGAAGTTTATCCTCCCACTTCATGAGAGGTTCCAGGATTGCCAGTGCCTCTTGTTCATAAGTTTTGTATGAACGTTGGGCTGATGTGAACTTCTTAGACATAAACCCAGCAGGGCGACAGGTACGCCAATCTTTGCCTTGGCCGTACATGGCGCCAATTCCGCCGACTGATGCATCTCCTATGATCCAAATCGGGTCTGGGTTGTTCACGTCAATAGGTTTGAGGACCGGAGTGCGGCGAACGATTCCTTTGATTCGTTCGAGACAAAGCTGATGAAAGGGGCGCCAGACAAACTGCTGACCTCCACTGCATATGGATTCCAGCGGTGAGGTGTAGTGGGCAATGTCCGGGAGAAAGTGAGCAAGGTACTGAATTAATCCGAGCAATCGTTGAACTTCATTCAATGATCGGGGCGAGCGCCATTCGAGGACTTTGGTGAGTTTATCGTCATCCGCGTGAAGGCCGTACTTGTCGATGCGATGGCCTAAACAGTCCATATTCTCAGAGTAGATATCACACTTCTTTTTGCTGAGGTACAATTCTTGTTCCCGTAGACGCCCGAACACCAGGGCCAGATGTTTCTCATGCTCCTCGACTGAGTTGGAGAATATAAAAATGTCATCGAGATATACGTGCACAAAATCTCCAATGACATCTCGGAAGATCCAAGTCATGAGTCGTTGAAACGTCGCTGGCGCATTGCAATCCCCTTGTTGCATAACATGGGAGTATGCCGTTCCAAAGGGTGTCGCGAAGGCCGTTTTGTGGACGTCGGCCGGGGCGATACGTATCTGCTCATAAGCATCAGACATGTCGATTTTGGACCTGAAGGGAGCGCGAGCCACATCCATTCGGATGGCATCTTGATCAGGGAAAGGGGTGACATCCTTGATAGTGTTGTCATTGCGCTGGCGAGCGTCTACGACTGTGCGAAGCCCGTTGTCCTTCTTGGGAAGACATAGAAGAGGCGCCGCTTGAGACGCCGGGCTCATTTCCCACCATCCAGCATTGATGTAGCGGTTCATTTTCTCTCGAAGTTGAGGTCGAAGAGCCTCCGGGCACCGGGGCATATGGAAATTATAGATGGCCGATTCATCAATTAACTTGATCTCGTGGTTGATAGCTCGGAAAGGAGGGAGTTTAAGGGGAATGGGACCCATCAAGTCTTGGCAGGCTTCGTACCATTGGGCTCGCAGTTGGCTAACCCGGTTGTCGCTTGGTTCTGAGGCTTCGGAGGGCTCGGTGATACGTGCGCTGTACAGTCGCAGTACGTCAATAGCTCCTTCGAGGGCCAAATCATTGACTTGATATGGGTCATCTTCTCCAGTGCGAGAAACTCGCTGCATTGAAGAGTGAAGGAGAACCACGTCAATGGGCTTGAGCGCAGGCATTTCTCGGTAGGGGACAGAGTCATCAAATCGGAGCTGGTCGAACTGACTAGATGCGAGGTTGAAGTTGATAGGAGGCCCGACATACATGTCGTCGTCCCACAGTGGGTCATCTTCAGTGATGTCAGGTTCGCCAGTATCGGTTATCTCTTCCTCAGTGGATTCAGTGAGCGGGATATCTCCGAGTTCTGGGCAGTCGAGTAGCTCGGCCTCAGTGAGCCAGATTTGAGGGTGATTAAAAGGAAGAGAAGGTAGAGTATTATTATTAGAGTCATCTTCCACTTCAGTGACCGAGCACCGTTGATGGAGATTCACGGCTTTGCGGAGGGGTACAGGGTTTGCGAAGCCGGCGTCATCCCTATGAATCCAGATCATAGGATGGTCGCAGGGGAGGTGAGGGCGGACGATTCGATCGCGTTCTTCCTCATCCTCAACGTCAGTGACCCAGCATCGACGGGAATTGTCGCTCTCCAGAGGGCGCGGGGTATCATTACATAATTCGGGTCCAGCCTGGTTATTCTCGTTCGCCGGAACCTCAGGTTCGTCAGCGGCCAGATCCGGACTGGCGGGGTATAGGGCTCTGCGAGCGGGCAGTCAGTTAGCGGATGAGGATCGGGCCACCTCGGTGTCTCGAGTGGCCAGGATCGAAGCTTCTTCCAGATTGGATAGTGCTTTTATTACCCAATTGTTTGGGAATCGGATTTCCCCCTTGCCAAAGTCCAGGATGATACCATGCTTGTTCATGAATGGGGTCCCGATGATGCCGTCGTAGCGATCTAAGTTGGCAATATCGAAATATACATGTCCAAGTATGCCGCCAAAGTTTACAGGTGGTCGGGAGCCAAAGCTGATTTTCGAACGGCTGCCTTTGCATCCAAGCTGGAGAGTGATTTGCTCAGTAAGGCGGATCGTTTTGCAGTTAGTAGCCCGAGTAAATTCCGGAGTGAGTGAATCAATATTGCTGCCCGAGTCGAATAACATGTAGGCCGGGGTGCCAGCGATGTCGACCTGCGCTGATAAACAGGCTAGATCTTTGCGAAGGCGGGACGGTTGGTCCAATTCATGAATCTCTTTGCGATTAACATTAGACAGATGTTCTACGCGCAGAGCCATCAGTTGCTCCACCGATTCCGAGCTTGAACTCGTGGAGCGTGGACTCAACGTCAGCTGTTCAATCGGCATCTCAACATCATTGTGCTGGGGCTCATCAGAAGTGACCATAGCCTCGTGAAACGGAACAGGTTCCTCAGCAGCCCAAGATACCACGGTAGTTGCGAGGTGAGCTGCAGTGCCGAGCTCGGTAGCTCGCTTATCAAGGGCTTGGTGTAGCACCTCCTCGTGCTTAGCTTGGAATTCGGGGTTCAAATATTGCATCCCAGGAAGTGGCTCGTGGCGGATGTACAGCTTTCCCCGGTGGTCGATGAAGGTAAGCGCGAGTTCGGCGGTGGTACCCATCATGACTATCGTGCGGATGATGCACACGTCATCGGGACTCGGATCGGCGGGAAGACTGCGGTCGGCATTGCTGTGGCAGTGTTCGCCATCAGTTCCGCTTCCGTCTGCGTCCGACACGACTGCAGTCTCGAATTCATTGTTGTCTGAAATCTCGGCCGCAGGTTGTATGCTAGGCGCGACTAGTTCCACTTCACGGGGTACTCTGTCGTCATCTGGGATCCAGATTTGGGGATGGTTCCACGGGAGATGCGGTCGCGATAAGTGCGCGACTTCTTCCTCGTCCTCTACTGCCACCATCGAAATCCTGTGTCGACTTCCTCGCGAGACTGTGTCTTCATCTCTAGGCTGGGGCAAATCCTGAGGTGCTGGTTGGTAGAAGTTGAACGCTATATCCAGGGAAGTAGTCTCCACGCTCCATCTCGCAGGTGGATCGATCTGCATGGCGTGCATATGCAGTTCCTCGGTTCTCAGTGAGGGTACGTCCATTAACTCCTCTGTGGGTGCGTCTAATCCGGTCCATAGCTCGCTATCAGAGTCGGTGTCGGAATTGATGCGTATCGGCTCATTCTGTTCTTCAGATCCTTCAGTCGCAATTATGTCGGCTGTGGAGTCGGGAGAGCCGGGGTAGCTCGGGGGAGGAGTGGAGCCAACACTGGGCGGTGGGGACTCGTAACTTGGTGCATGCACAGGCTCATCTTCATCCGATGACAGGACTTCAAACCCCATTTCGTCACGGAGGCTGAACTCGCGTCGTAGTCTGACCTCAAACTCGTTTCCGGATTCCATACCAGCACTTATCCGACGCAATACTCCCGCAAGTCGGAGATGAGTATCTTGAAGGACACCATCAGCTATCTCAAGTACTTCTCGGACGGTACTCGTGGAACTCCTGGGTTGCCTCATCTGTCTTTGAGTGGCTTCCAACGCTTCTCGCACGGATAGGTGGGCTTCCGCAATCCCAGAATAGATCTGCGCTACATCTTCTTCTTGCATTAGGTGCAGGCCCATTAACCTCTCGAGTTCGTGATTTGAGGCTCGCGCGAGTTCTTCGCCAGACGGCTCATTTGCGAGTTCGAGCACAGTAAGGTCTATTCGAAGATCATAATCCCGAAGATGCTCAGCTTCTTGGAGACGTAGGAGTGCCTCCCACTCGTCTGTTGTAGATCGAGACCATGGGCCCTGCCCATTGCGATCGTCAAACATACTCGCGAGTGTGGCAAAATCCGTCGTGGGCGGGCCTGGATAATCATGCTCCCTTCTTAAGTCACGGACTATATTTTCCTCTTCGCGCAGATCGAATGGGGGGAATCCGGATGCTACGTGCTGGTGATTGAGGTGCAGTAAGTCTAATCGGGGCGAGCTGCCAGGATGACCCCTGGGCAGTTGAATAGTGGGTGGAAGTTCATGCTCAACTCCCGCGGGTGACGTGTTTTCCCCGGCAGTATCCTCCGGCACTCTCATTGCGAAGTATTGAACTCGGATGGACCCAAGACGGGCCCCTTCGGTCGAATCATCGAGTAGGAGGTCTGCCAAATCTGCGTTTCGGTCGAGCCGGTCCTCGCCCTCTTCTCCCTCGTATTGTGAACCACCCCAATCGTCGTGAATAGGGCCAGTCTCCCCGGTCGCCTCCTCATTGAGTTCCTCGTCGTTGGCAACGTAGCTATCCAGTATCCGCTGTGCCGCGACTCTGGGTCGGTCACGGAAGGAAGGTTGCTCGGCATAGCGAGGGCATGTAGGATCACTACCAATGTGTCCTAGTACCCCGCATTTAAAGCAGGTTTTATCAGCGTGGGGCTTGTTCGAGGCAATGCGACCGCCACTAGGTGCGTGTATACCAGGAGATGGGTTTGTGGGGCTGCTTGTGCGATCCCGTGCAGTGGCAGTGGGAATCACTTTCTTGAGAACTGTGCTCATTTTAGAGGTGGTATCAGCCCGAGGCGTTGAAGCGTGTGTGCGATATCTTCCGTTTCCTCGTGCCGTCAAATCTGCATCCCACAGTTGGGTCGTTTGCACCCGGATCTGTTGGATGGACGAGTATGAAATGGACACGCCACGCAACGTCTTCAAGTCATCGTGCAGTGCAGCCGGTATGAGCTTCATGAATTTTTGCTTGATTATCACTTCAGGCATGGGCTCCCTCATTCGTCGTGAACAGGCCTCGAGGTCATCCAATAACTTGAGTGGGCCATCTTCAGCCTTGAATCTTATGAGCTCGAATTCCCGGAGGGCATGATGCGCCGTAGCGGTAGTGATGAATCGGCGATGCAGCGCACATAGGGTCCCAATGAAATCGCAAGATTCATTGTGAGGTGTGTTGCTAACAAACTCTATGTACCATTCTAATGCCACTCCATCCAGTAGATTCTTCAATACGGATACTCGGAATTCGTCAGCGGCGCCAGGTCCCCCGTACATCATGGTCCTCATCCAGGCTGATAGTTTCTCGACCCATCGAATGAAACCCATATGGTCGTCAGTCCCCGTAAACTTCGCGGGTGTATCCAATTTTGGGGGTTTGATTCTAGCGGGCAGATCCAATGGTTCTGCAAGGTGAGTGTCCACAATCCGAGCTATTTTTTCCTCGGTTTCGGCGCGGAACTCCGCAAATATATCGCCCACTGCGCCGTCCGTGTCATTCGCTGTCAAATACCCGGTGTGGCTCACACTATTGTAGGTGGACAGGCGAGGGCGCGTGGTGAGGTCTGGACCAAAACGTGGACGCCGAGGAGCTGTCGATATCCCTCCGATATCTTCGACGACGGGGACGTGCGTCGACTCTGGTGCTGGGTTTCCCGTTGAGGCCGGTGCAGCAAATGCAGCGGTAGCGCGTTCCTTGCGAGCTAGTGTCGCCTCTGCTCTTTTGCTGAACTCATCGCTGGTTTCACCGGTACGCCGAGAAGCAATCGTAGCGTTCACCGCATTCGCGATGTCCGCTGGGACTTCCTCGGGGTCTTCAATCAGAAACGAAGGTAGCACGGGTTTTCGGGTCCTGGTTCCTTTGAGGCGGGCAGCGGACGACAATATCTTACCCAGTAATGCCTCTGAGACGCCCAATTCGCGCAATGCCTTCACATTGTCGCTCACACACTTATCAAGTTTCTTTCGGTGGCTACTAAGACCTGTGTGGAGCTCGGCGAATCGGGCGGCAACTTCATCCTTGAAATCATTCAATGCTACATGGTTCTCGTGGGCCTCCGTCTGGTGGTCCAGTACAATAGCAGTGGTAGATAACAAACGGTCGCGACCTGTGGCGAGCGATCCCCGAATCTGGTTTATGGTCGAGAGCTGACTAGCCGACAGCGCGTTGGGTCCTAGTTCATCCACGAACCTGGAGATCCGGGCATCAACTCCTTCGGCCTGGCCCTCAGAGTCCTGGGTGGTGGCTATATCAGATTCCTCCGAAAGTGTTGGTCCGCCGAACTCAGATGTTGGCTCAAGACCGAGGTCGTTGCGGCGGGGAGAGTCACTGACGGCGGGTATACTGTCTGTGTCATCGATCACATCAATGCGCAGACCAGTCTGTTCTTGCACCAGATAGTATGAGCCGTCGGTGTCGATTACGACCCGAGCGGTCAACCCAATGGGTGCCCTAGGGGAGGTAGTACTGCGCATTGGGGATCCTGCAGAGACGGGGGATGGGACCTCATGCAAGGGGTTCCCTCCACCGTCGTCCTGCACGGGCGCGTTTTGGTTGTTGGTTCCCGAGGGATCTGGAGTCTCGTCTGCTCCTTGAGTCCTCGCGGATACAAACTGGGTACTGGCAGCAGAAGCCGACTGGTGAGGGGGCTTGTCGCGCCAGTTTTCGCTGATGGCGGCGGGTGATGTCGATTCTTGAGCCTTCGAGTTGGACATTGTCGCCAGCAGTATGATTGATGATTTAAATCAAGTAGATATAGATCGTCTTTTGAAGTAGAATTGCTTCGATTAGGAAGCCAATAGGGTTTAAAAAAGTGTTGGGAGTGTGGTTAACTTATAACTCAATGACCAAAGCTAAACCGACCCAAGTTCTAATTTATTAGACAAGGATGCGGATAGTTCAGGGTTAAGTTTCGTTGCCCATCACTTCCGCATCGTGAGAACTATATAGTACATGATGTAATCAAATGATATGTCAAGATAATGGAGGTAAGTACGTATGGCACCGGGTAAGTGGGTATCTTACACGTTCTTTGCGCGTGTTTAACAGCGACGGCATCACTGCACCGCCGCAGTGACGCGGCGACTTGCCAAGGAGGCTAGGTACTCTCTATACTGGAGGTATGCGACATATAATATTCTTTCCGACCTTGCTCAGATACCTCTGCTTCAAGATTTCCTTTCTGTACAGTATACATGCGAATCTCGGTGATAATTCTTCCTTTTTCTCTGGTTGCTTTTGTTACGCAGATTCCAACCTAGTGCCTGTGTGATTCCCAGCATCCGAGGGATCCAGCCCCCCTCCTATTTTTACATTTCTACTAACTACTAAGCATTTCTTTAGCGTTGGCCTGCTGCGCGAATACTTAACTGACGCAGTCACATGCAGGAAAATGCGTGGACAATGCATGAAAATAATAGCTTGAACGCGGGTCAGTCTCCCATTTTATCAGTATTATGTCTCTCTTGACCAATTCATATGTCGTTCTCGGGCCTGTCTCGGTGAGCGCGCAGGCAAACATTGCCATATTCCAGTCTGGAGTAGCATACAAATATGCGGAGTGCGGAGTTTTACATTTGCCCGATTTTCTCTTCCCATGGATTTTACACAGGGCTGCACATTGGGACAACTGAAATAGTACATGTATTGCATACATTATATACCAAGACGGGTGAAGGGGGTGTGAGCGGCAGCGGCAGAATTAAATCGAGCTGAGCGTGCACGCCGTTCGAACTAGGGTGCGGGGCATCCTGTGGTCCTCGGTGTGGGTGCAGATCACGCATCGTAGTGGGGACGCCAATTGGAAACCGCACTGTTTTCGACTCGCATCAGGTGCGCCGTAGTAAGTACAAGAGGGCTTCGATACTTTGAAACCTTCGAGATTGGTTTTTGTTCTGGCTCGGGGATTTTGAGTTCAATCTCAGAGGTGATCAACTTGCCCGGGAATCCCGGGCAAATTAACCATGATAATCATCATGATGCTGCTGCTCCGTCGGCATACCATCTTGCTCCGCCAATTAAATTAACGCACCGTCAACGTTCTTGCTCCTACTCGGCGGATCTTTTCAGCCGCTCCGTTGCATATACTAGGCAATCTCGGGTGGGCTGCCATCAGTTCAATATAGGACGCGACCGACCTCCCCGGGAATCCCGGGCAAATTAACCATCCCATCCTGCTCCGCGGAATGCACCACTGTGCTCCGCCACGCTATGGCAAACGATTTCCCCGGCAATCCCGGGGAATCTTGCTCTGCAATCCTGCTCCGCCGGGCTGGTCAATCAACCATTCACGCTGCGCTGACCTTCTTGATACATGCTCCGCGAAGATTCTCGGCCGCTCTGTTGCAGGCATTTCCGGCCACCATGACTAGAAAAATTCGGCACAACTCTCACGTGACCTCTGACATGCTGAACGCGGCAACCCCGCCGTTCCGAGACCAACACTGCCACTTATCGCCGCACCATTTTGCCGAGAGGAAAGCCTCGGCCGGCAAATGCCGTTTCCGGCCAAATGAAAGGTCTCGGAATGACCGATTTTTCACTCATGTCCTCTCAAGCGGTCGAGCTGAGTCCAAGCTGAGTCTAAATCCTGCGCCGGATTCCTGCCGTTTCCCTCAAGCGCTTTTCCAATTCAGCTGTCAATCCACTGGGACGCTGCCCCCGGTCAATTCAAGCCTCAAGATCTGGCAATCCGGCGTCTGGAATGATGCATCCAGAAACTTCCGACAGCGCTAGGCTGCGCATGGTGCGCTCAGTCCAACAGCCCAGCTAGCTCAAGAACGCCAAGGGGGACCTTTGACACACGTAAGCATTCCTGTGGCGTCCAATCGCAACTCGAAACTCAAAACGTCGGCCCCCATCTCGCCATCTCGCGGGATTCTCGCTGATTCCGTGTCTCATTACTACAACTGTGCACAAGTCTTGATTTCTTGAATTCTTTTCACGACATGGCGGGAAAATCTGACGATGTTCGGGCCATTCATCTCTGAAATTATCTTGTCGTCACTGTCTCAGCCTGCCCTCCAGGAGAGCGAAGCCAGCCCGTCGCAAGATGCGAGTACTACATCCTTCTCTGGTGATGCATTGGGAAATTCATGGTCGGTGGAGTTTCGGGCCTGGTGAATCAACGAGGGGTACCCCAAACAAAGCACTCGCTCCGCAGGTGAGTCCCTCGATCTCTCCATCTGGAACCCACTCACGCTTCCGCAGCCGTCAGACATTGTTATACTAATCCCAATCACCGCCGTAAACCCGCCTCGCAATTTATTTATCATTGCTTTCGGCACTGACTCGAAAGTATTACTGCACATCTATGGAGCCAGCCCTCGGCGCACGGGACCGGGTACGGTGTCTCAATTTGAATTTGAATTTAATACTGTACTAGTAACGCGCTAATGCTTTCACCGCCTTCCCGGGAGGGTGCTCGTTCAGTTTTATTCCTACACAGAGTAGGAAGCGAGCGTCTATATTGCTACCTCGAAAGTCCGGTGCGCCTTCTAGGTTTATTGGGTATTTGGTGACAGCGAATCTGAATTTATTTCTAGGACTGACTGCAGTGAAGCTAGATGTTGTGCTATGCAACTCCCTCGCTTTGCCGCACGCGCCACGAGTTCTGCAACTGACGAATATCAGTCAATTTCTAGGACTCGCCTGGATCGTGCCGCGTCTATGTCTATCGAGCGTCTATATCGGTGAGAAATTTTGATGAACTTTGCGATTGACTTCGGATGTCCCCATATTAGTAGCGTCCGAATCAATGAGCAGCGCTCGCTCGTTCATTTTGGTTCGACAGGGAGTATACCCCGCGACCGCGAAATTACGGTGCACCTTATGGATTGATTGATTATTGGGTGAATCGTTCGACTCTAGATTCATTTTAACGACTCACTCCAAACCCTGAACTTGAACATGACGCGCTATCCAACGTCTCTTACTGAAACGTGCAACGAGTTTCACCACCGAGTATCTGTCATTTTCCTGAAGCTATTCCACGCTGAATATATTTCTAGGAATCACCTTAACGTATCCTGCGTCTCTCTTTGCCGTACGCGCCACGAGCTCTGCAACTGAGTATTCGTTTGTCCCACGTTGACCCAGAATTTATTTCTACGACTCTTGGATCGTGACGCGTCTATCGGGCGTCTATATGATAATATCGGTGAGAAAATTTGTAAATCCGCGATTGACTTAGACTCTTTGTTCAATGTCAACATATTAATAGCGTCGGATTCGATGCGTGGCGCTCGTGCATTTTGGTTCGACGGCGGTAGTCTACCCCGCGACCGACACTGAATATATCTCTAGCACTCACTTAAGTGAACCTGGATCCCGACGCGCCATTCACCTTGTTGGCGAACGCGCCACAAGTTCTACGACTGGATATTGGGACTATCCCAGTCGTCCCGTGCTAATTCAACATTTGTTTCTAGGCTAGACTGAATCGGCTCGAACGACATCCTCACGTATTATCCAGCGCCCCTCTTCGCTGTACGCGCCACGCGTCCTACAACTGAGTATTGGTCAATATCCCGACCTTGTCCCGCGCTGAATATATTTATTTCAAGGACTGACTCGAACGTACCTGACTGTCTCTCGTTGCCTTACGCACAATGAGTTCCGCAGCTGAGTTTCTATCAATCCCCTAGGTCGTCCACTGATTCATCTTATTTTCATCTTATTTCCACGACTGACTCGATTCACTCGAACGTACCTGAATTGCGACCCCACGTGTCTCTTTGTCACCGCACGCGCTCCGAATGCTCCTTCTACTGAGCCATGAAGTTACCCCTGTTGGGAAACCTACCGATGCAACTGGTCAACTGGAGAACCTTCCGGAAGTTGCTGATTAATCTTAGTTGAACCTCGTAGAATATTCTAGATCACTTCTAAATACTCCGCAATGTAGCGGCAAAGGGCATCCGTTTGTTAGGCACTGCCCTAGCCTTTATCAACCGGAACCCCTCTTGTGTTTCTTCGTTGCTTTAAGCCTAACAGCTTATTCTTACGCGCACCCGAAAAACCAACAACCCCACACTGAGATTATTTCCACGACGGACTAGACTCGAACGTACCTATCCCGGGTCGCGTCTATCTTTCATCGAGCGTCTATATCGGTGAGAATACCTGCCGCGTGCTTGATGAACTTTGATTGACTATGCGTCATATCATATGGTCTGATTGACAAGGAGAGCCGAATCTATGTCTCCGACTCAAGCCTGGATCACGAAAATCTATTCAACGTTTACCTTTGCCGTACGCGTAAGGGATGCTAAAACTGAGTATTCCATCAAATCCTCCAATCGTTCCAGCCGATTCGGACTCTACTTCCAGGATTGACTCGAACGCGTGAGTATCAGGTCAATGTCCCCAGGATTTCCCATCCTCATACGAAATTTCTTTCTAGGATTGATTGCAGTACAGCTGGATTATTTCGCGCTTTCTGGTCGTAACGCGCTACGAGCTCTGCAACTGAGTATTGGTTAATCTCCCAAGGTCGTCCCACACCTGATGCGAGGTTCATTTCGATCGCAACGCGCTATGCGTTCTACAACCATGTATCGCGTCGCTTTCCCAAGGTCGGCCATCCCATGCGGATTCGGAATTTATTTTCACGACTGACTGACTCAAATCGAACGTCCCCATCCCTGAAACCCGGAGCGAGCGTCTATATCGGTGATAAACCTCGCCGTACGACTTGTGAATTTCCACGCATTTACTTCTGGACGCACTTCAGCGAACCTGGACCCGATGTGCTATCCACCTTGGTGACGTACGAGCTACGAGCTCTCTAACTCAATACCGCTTAATTTTTCCCCAGCTGAAAACATTTTTAGGACTGACCGAACGCACCTTAATCGCATCTACCAGCGTCTATGGTGAGAAACCTTGTGTACGCCTGATGAACTTGTGAGTGACTATGAGTTTGACGTCCCCACACTAACATGGTCTGAATCAGGAGGACGCACCGTTGTTGATCTTCTGATTCCAGTGCAGTGAAGCTGGATGCCGAGGCGCTAACCTAACGAATGCACTCCATCCAACGCCCCTACTTCGGATGCTTGCACCTCGGACGAATCCGACTCCGCTTCAGCGACAACGGGCGGTCCCTCCCCCGCAAGCGCGAATATACCTAGTGCCATGTGAGCTCATCCCGTGGGCAACATATATGACAGTGAGAAGAGACTAGGACTGGCTTGTGGATAGGGCATTGAATAATGATAAATCCCAAGAAGCATCGATTTCGGGAAAAACTTGGTAAGCCAAAGTCGAACCTCAGGTCATGCTCGCGTCGTAACCACAAAGTTGGTCTATGCCTTCCGTCGTCATCAAAAGAAATTGGGGACAAACTCTGTTTGTTGGCCTAAAGCGGGATCCACGTCGAAACCAAGCGAAGCGGTAAAGACGGCTCGACTTCAGCTGGCAGCAGACGCGGGCCGCTACAAGAGGACTTTGTCCGTATGTAGTTACAGAGACTACAAAAATCAGAGAAAAATAAAGCACCGACAAGGGATGGTGGGTGGGTGAGATATAGAACCTCAGCAGCTACGAGCGCTGCAGGTGTACTGAGAGATGGTGGTAGGAAGAGGAGGGACAAAGAGCGAGTGGCGCGCTTCACGCGGATCAAAGCGAGCACGTGCTGTCTCCTCTTGCATGAAAAATCCGTGTCCCGGAGTTCGATAGCGGACCGAACTTCATGACAAGGTGCAGTTTTGACCAAATCTTTCCAAGATTTTAGATTTGGACCCAGACTATAGTAGTTTATAGGTAAAATTTTTCATTTCAGAAAAAACGGAGGTGGTTTGACCGTGGGAAAAAAAAGCGCGAAATCTGAGCCAAAACTTGCAAAAGTTTACATACCCCAGTGGCCGCAAGCCAAGTTTGAGGCACCCATTAGAACTGTAGTGGTTACCAAACTGTTTAATTAGCATTCCTGACCTCATGGGGTGGATGTTCAGCAATTTTATGCGCTGGAAGGGAACGGCACAGCCACCGGCTAATGTCGGCTATCACCGGCTACCGCCGTCCCGCCATCAAAAGCGCGAAATTCGTTCTGGAAAATAAAAATTTTGGAATTTCAAAGTTCTGCTCCGGGGGATCTCTACAGGGCCTTCTTACCGTGCTATTTACACACTTCAATTGAAAATCACACAAGTTTTGAGTCACTGGTAACGATTTCGAAATCGGGACTCGGACTTGTCACGAAGTTCGGTCCGCTATCATACGCGACCGTACGCGAGCTGCACGTGAGCGTGGAGAATGGTTCGTTTTGATTCTGTCACAGCACCGGTAAACAGCTCTCTTCTTTTCCCTCCATCTTCCTCTCCTCGCTCTGCCTCCCGCTCTCCCAATATCTTCCGCAGCCCTTTCCTCACTCATATCCGACTATATGCTCTTGTGAGTCCTCTATTAGCTCATTCACGCTTTGTTTAACCTTTGTGCACGACAGCTGGCACCCCCGAATGGGCCGCGAGTAGTGTCGTCTTCTGCACGCACACCCTGAGAACAGCGGAAGAGTCAGTGGCGGACATGAGAATTGGAGTCTGAATGAATACCGGAATATTGCTCTTGATATCCGCTTGTACGAACACTGCCGCACCTAGCAGGTCTTTATCCACGAGCGTTCGAATGAGCGTATGGATCGCCAGATATTGAGCGGGAAACACACACCGAACAAATGCAGAAACTCTTCCATGTGCACGCCAGCCTCTGCATCGTAATGTCCGCGCGACAGACTGGTATTCTCTCTCAGACTCATATTATCACGCGTGATCACGGGAGATAAAACCGGTAAGCGCACCTTTACTGTCTCAAAATGGGGTGCCATGGGAGCCGCAAGTGGGGTATTGGTTCTAAAGGGGACCTTGTACCCGCTAACTGTCCGGAGGAGGCGTGGGGGACATGTGACGGCGTTGAGGAATGAGAGCAGAACGTGGCTGATCCCCCATATCGTCAGAAAGACGGTATTTGGGCGGGCCGGGTAGCGGAATATCCGATAGGATGGCTACGCACGATCGATGTAGCGATACCCGAGATGTTGTGGCGAACGAACGTTCCGCAGGCGGAGCGCGGGGGAGAGGATGCAGCTGGACAACGATTAGAATAGAAGTTACGCGAAGGTGTGGAGAGAAGGATGAAAGGGGACGGGGAGCATCAGGAAAATCTGAAATTGCATCATAGACCACGATAGACCAAAAAAGACACGAAACAAGCTATAGCAAATGGCTGTCTATAATAGACAGGTGGGAGGGGGGTCGTTTACTTCATAGACAGCCATAGTTCCAGTCACGTCTATGAGAGCTCTCGTAGCCCTATAGCTGTGATAGCACGTATAGTTCACATAGTCCCTAGTCTCTTATAAACAGACGCTACAGCAAAAATTACTTGTACCTCGTGTGTTGTCCCATAGGAGAGAAGTTTCGGGCAACCACTTCATAGCACACTAAACTTTTCATTGGAAGCGAACAATAATGTTTATTCAGGCTACCTACTTCAAACTACTGACTATCACTCCAAAAAAAGTGTGGTTTCTGGGCTCCTGATTACGGTTCCGAAACCAGATGTATCAGTAGCAGAATAAGTAGCGTCGATACTGTACCTGATATGAAAAGTTTTTGACGGTCTGATTTTGTTGCCGAAACGGGTCATTTCGGCATTCATTTCCACTGCGCCGAAACCTCTTGTATCAGACACGATTTCGGTGTTCCTGATACTGCTCCTGATACTATTAGTATCAGGAGAAGTACCGATCCGTCAGAAACAATTAGTATCGGGCACAGTTTCGGGCGCCGCCCCGAAACTATTGCTGTCAGGCGGCCCGGCACCGGGTGTCCGGCCAGCCGATACTTATTGTTTCAGGGCATCGCCTGAAATGGTACCCAATACCTTTTGTTCCGTGCTGCCTGATACTGCTCCTGATACTAATAGTTCCAGAAGCAGTTTGTCAAAAACATTTCATATCAGGTACAGTATCGACGCTACTTATTCTGCTACTGATACATCTGGTTTCAGAACCATAATCCGGAGTCCAGAAACCACGCTTTTTTTGGAGTGTATGAGGGAGCGCATGTACAAGGTGCATTATAAAGGAAATAGTATTGACTATCGGAGGGCCAGAGAGGCGGGTACTAAAGATTATAAACCTGGCAAGGCATGTGGGTGAGCTGAGCCCGACGACTCTGATAAAAATGAATGTACGAACATGCAGCGACTGCAAGGGCAGTGATACAATTGTAGGCGTAACCAAGTAAAGACCGTGTTGTGAGTAGGACTGCTCGATAGCATATCAGTGGGAATGCTCGTCCTTAGTACGAGAAAGAAACTTACTAGTTTCAAGCTTCGGATGTGGGGGACACGACAGCTCCGGTTTGACTTGGTTGGAATCGACCCGGAACCCTCCGAAAGCCCCTATTGCACGCACGTTTACTGGCCAGGCCATTCAACTCGCGAAAAAACCACAGTTCCCCCGGCAACTTCTTACTACCATTGAACTTAATCATCGCACCGACTCATTCATTTATAATTTGAAGGATTTCATGAACACTGCCTTTGGTGGTCCCACATCCCGAATGTCGCAGCGCGACCTAATTGCAGCTACTCTTCCTTTTTCAAGGCTCGATATTTACCATAACTTCAAATCCGAACCTAATACACTAGATCCCGGTGCAGAGGAAGATACTACAGTTACTTCCCGGCCACAATCTGCGTCCCAACCTGCCCGCTTCGATACCGTCATTGCCTGGAATAATTCCACTGCAGAGGCCACCGGTTTGGGAGGTAAGTCCGGGTTCAACTTGGTGACCACCAGAATTAATTTATATTTTTGCAGGTACCCGAGTAGGGCGTGTCAGAGTTCTCTTCCGCCTTCCGGAAAAGCTCGACGATGGCAACCCTATACCTCGAAATTGGCCGACGACTTGCCTCGCATATGTCGAGTGGTTCTCAACCTTCAAACCAACACATGAAAATAACCACGAGATGTACTCAATTTCCGTTCCACCTCCACGTGCTAACGGATTCCTCACTGGTTCCATCATTCCCTTGACCCACATTCGTCAGATTCCGACGAATGCACCCCGAGCCGTTCGCGGTGGTATACGCGCCGACCTCGCGCGTCTATCTGTACCTATCCTGCACACCCGTCCCTCTTCCGTCGATCTCTGCATTCCGTTCGTCCCTTTACTTGACTATCTGTTTCCTTTCATTCGGCTGATCACGATATCCTTGCCCAGTCTGTTCTGGAAGTTTCCGATTTACCATCCCACCGGGACTTCTCAACTCGCACTGCAAAGCAGGCGTTCCACTCATAGGCAGACGTCCCGTGTGTCCTCTAATTATCGCTTCGCTTGCCCCGGGCCTTTGATTATCTCTTCGCTTGCTCAGGAGGATCGGTTTTTTTAGCAGGGTGTAGGACGCGGATAACCTAGGGGCCACGTCCAGATGCACATCGCCGCACTCGAGATCCTATTGGTCTCCCGCGCTCCGCGGATACTCCGGCAAACATCCTTACTCTACTCTCCGTCGCCCCTCCCTTTGTCAGCGCCCGATATACATTGTTCTCTTCTGGGGCTGCGATCCCCGTCTTCTCAGAATTTCATTTGCATCGATCATTTCGCTTCTTGCTCGCCCCATCGACTAACACACCCATAGATACCACCCACACCGCGCAGTCCTATACGCGAGCTTCCTACAAATTCTCCGTGAGCCGTTCGCGGTGGTATGCGCGCCGAATTCGCGCGTCTATTTCTGCTTTTACTTTTCTCCCGCATCCACATCCTACACCTCCCTCTCCCTTCCGTCGCTCTCTGCATTCCATTTGTCCTTGTACTTTACTATCTATTTCCTTTCATTCGGATAATCACGATACCTCGTACCAGTCCAGTTCAGTGATTTTCCGACTCACCGATCCACCGGGGCTTCAAACCGGGTCACCCACATGCAGACGCGCCGTGCGTCCTCTGACAGTGAGTATCTCTTGAGTTACTCACGAGATTGATATATCAGAGGGTTATAGAACGCGGATAACGTACGAGGGCACGTCCAAATGCGCGACGCCGCACTTGAGATCTGGTTCGTCGTCTCAACAACCTTCTAAATTGGCTCAACATCGTTTCAGTCACATGTGTTAGTTGCATGATAGATAAATATCACACCTTCACAGCCGTCAACATAGGATCCTATGCCGACCCCGCGGAGCATCCTGTCCTGAAGACATCCTATTCCTGGGGGGCTAAATTTGGCGGGCGGATTCCATCAAGTTGCGCGCTTCTTCCTAATACCAATATCAAGTCCCGCTCAGCAATCCACGTATAAATGCAACCCAGTGAACAAATCAAGTCCGAATGGCGCCAGTGCCGATCCCAACTGCGCTGATACTGTGCACCGGGCTAAAATCGTGCGTATCTCCCCAATCAAAAATCCATGCCCTTTGCCACCCGCGCTTTCGCAATGATTTTGAAAACGTGCTTATGGTGAGAACTGTCAATGAAAACTTCCTCCGTAGCTGACGCGTCTGCCAGCAAGTCCACAACACGGCGCCTCGCGAAAAGCTCGAATTTGTGACTCGATCTTTCTTCGGGTCTGATTTCCGCGGGCTACACACACTTCAAAGCAGTTGTTGTTTCTGTGATGGTACCTGCCGCATCATCCCCAGTACTTGCGGCCAGGTATGTCAATCCAATCTCAACTGGACAGTTGACATGCACTTGGTACATCGAATACCTCTGCGTAGTCTCCCAATGCGACTCCGTCCTACGCGTTGCTCCCACGGCCGGTGCGTAACTGTGACTCGAAACTCTCATTGGGGCTTGGCTTCAACTTGGAACCCCTATGATGGAGCGCGTCAATGGAGCTGTAGTATTGGAATCTCCGCTTCTTCTCTTTGTAATCTCCTCTCCCAAACACACTACTGAACGGGATATATAAACTCCGCCTGCGATGCGCACCTATTTTGCACCCGGGATAATTGCAGAATACCCAATCCAGCAAACTGCGACCAGCGCGTATAGTTTATGAGAGTATGTATATGTAGGTTTCAAATCCGCACATCAGCTCCAGTTTTTCAAGTGAAACGGGAGAAAATCTTGAAGGACATCTTCGGCGAGTACCCCCCAAGAAGAAGATTCACGAACTACAAAGACCCGCCTCGATTCGAAAGGGGACTCTGGCCAGTCAAACTGAACCGCAACGCAAATCAGTTCTGCCATACGTACAAGTTCAACAGACTTTGTGATAGGTATTATATGTACCAGGAAGGACGATAGTGTGCCAGTCAAAGAGAACGGAGATTCGTGAATTTCTGGGTCCGTTCAGCACTCGAACGGGGGGGATCTTGCTGAACCAAGGAAAGAGCGGATAAGAACAAGGATATTTCTTCGCCAGAGAGTATGGATGGGGGTTGCGGGAAATTTGAGAGCGCAGGGAAGAAAAAGGTGGTGCACATAGATTTTTTCCGGTAATGGTTGCGATACCCTCCGAGGCGCGTACAAATCAGCTATACTGGTAGCGCGATGGAAAAAAATTGCAATCCTCAAGTGCTTTCCGCAGCGCAATCTAGGTCTGGTAGACGTAGAGAGCATCGTGAAGAAGCGGGCGACTGTGTCTTCTGGCGTAGAAAAGGGGGACGCCGAGATTTTTCTCGAGAAGATCTAACACCCATCGATGAAGATATTCCAAGGTGTGTAATCGAGCGAGGATCATTTGTTGGATATGCTGGACGTTGGAGACCAGAGTCGCGGCCTCCAGATTTCCGACTTCAGCACGGTCTCAACCGGCGAGATCACCCGCAAGAAAGGAATTTCCGTTCAGAATATTGCACGAGAGCTTGATGAGAGCCGTTCAACAGCGCAGAAGGGAAATAATCCGAGAGAGAAGATTGACGCAGGAGGCAAATCGGATAAGCGCCCACCGGCCCGGACAACCCGTCCAACCACGTGCTGTTTTTCCCTGTCCCAAACTGTCACCTCACCGTCTGCGCAATCTGGCCGGACTGGTTCACTGTGTCTCTAAGTCTCGCGTCTGACGCCAAAGCTATTTCCACCTTTTCCTAGTCCTGGAATCGCCGACGATGGTCCAGTGCAAGGCGCCATGCGAATTGTGCGCTGATTCAAAAGTCTTGAAGCCTTGAACGGAGGTGAGTGGTCATACCATTTCGTTTAAACCGTCGCTTCCATCCTACATATTTATTCCACCCTTTCAGTCTCGCTTTGATACGCATTTTGCTTCTCCTCGTCAGCCCTTGGGTTTTTATTTTACTGATTCGATGCCTCTAGAATCCTCTTTTGTCCACGTTTCTATGTGCGAACGGACTCATGTGCAAGATACATATGCATATGCGGGAGTTTATTCGATTTCCCCGAGATGGTACGTATATTATCTCCCAATATATGTACTGCCTGATTAACTTCCCAGTTCTTTCAGTTCCGCTCAGCGTGCTGGAGTATATCCAGCTCTGTGCGTCTGCTCATCGATTATCCCAACCCGCGGTACGTATATATCTCCCCCCATGTCTTTCTGCCCCCCGACTCACGCATGCGTGGCTCGTAGCCAACGGTCGATCGCCACGGGGAGAAACCCAATCTTCACTAGCCCCTCGTCGGAATTGCGCGGACGGCTAACAGTACCAGCTTCTCGCGTACGCCAGCCGTAAGTCTGCCACCCTAAACCTTTGCTCCGCCCTTCCTCCCCGCTTCATCATCCGCCCTTCCTCTCCCCTCTCTATCTCCCGTATGTACCTCCCATCTCCGATGCTGATTTATATTTACAGATTCGCCCTCGCGCACACACGATCGGTGGGAATCTACAGATTTGTACTCGCGCCTTGCGGCGGCACCGCCCCGCAGGGCGCCCACGATCCCACGATCGCTTGGACCCGAGAAAGGATGGAGCCACTGGACACGCGGTGACTAGAGAGTCTAGGCGAGGTGCGCGTCCTTTCTTGCTTTATCCTCGACCCACGCCTACCATCGGTCTTTCCGCCGCCCTTCCTCGCCTTCCTTATTCCCTCCCCATCCTTCGCATCGCCTAATCCCTCTCCTTCCTCTTCCTCCCACACTACTCCCTCGTCGCGTTACTCCACATCGCTGACAACCCTTTCGCAGCCCGCGGAAGAACACGATCTCCTCCGATCTAGCTCCCGGATGCAAGATGATCTCTCCGGCGCGATATCGTCTACGATGCGGGGCGGGGAGAGTTGCCTACGGGACACGGGGTATGAAGACGAGCTAGAGAGTCCCATCGAGGTGCGCTTCCTTTCTTGCTTTCTCCTCATCCACACCACCAGTTTTTCTTCCACCCCCTCCCTTATTCCCTTCGCATCATCCTCCGCATCATTTACTCCCTCCTCGCCCTCCTCCCTCCTCCCTCCCCCGCGCCCCTCTACCTTGCTGACAACCTTTTCGCAGCCACCTCCAGCCCGCGCACATACCCATCCCCCCCTCGCGATGGCGTCCGATCTCCTCTGATCCCCCTCGGATCCGGCGCGATATCGCTACACCCCAGACCTCCAACGATGTACTTCGCCGTTCTTCCAGATTTCACATACGCCCTACACCATCGTCGCATCCGGTGGAACGCTACATGTGCATGGCGCGGGACGACGATGCAGCGGTGGACGAGCTCCACTCAGGCGCACCCTTCTTCGACGCGCACCCGGTAGAGGACGAAGAGGAAGCGGAGGCGGAGGTGGATGTAACCGCAGACGCCGTGGATGAGGCAGCGATGTCGATCGCACCGGGATACATGCAGCGCAGATGCTCGTGCGGGATGTGCAGCACGAGCGCGCGCGCGGTGAGCGCCGATCTGGGGCGATCTCGCTGGCAGACGCGAGACTCCCGTTCTCGATCGCCCGCGCCTCGTACTCTTTCAGAGGCGTCCTTCAAGATTCATCTCCGCCCTTCCGCGCACACGCCTCCGCCGCCGATGCAGGGGATCTCAAGTGGGGGGTGCGGATGCGGACGTGGATGTGCGGGTGATGCGCGGCGGGGGAGACTGGCGGGGAGACTGGCGGAGAAGCTCGCGAGGATACTCCTCTTGCCACAGAGACTCACCGCGACGCGCGCCTCGTCGTCACGGGTGTGCTGTGGAGTGGAGACGCGCACGCGCCCATGGTAGGCGTCGATGTGCGCCGATCTCGCTGCTCCCACTCTCCATTCCACCACGTCTCGTACTTTTTTGAGCCCTGTCTGTCGTCCAAGATCTACCTCCGCCTCCCGCGCAATGCGCCGCTGCCGCTGATGCAGGAGATCTGGGGGACGTGCGAGATGCGGATCGTACGCAGCGGGGGAGACTGGCGGAGAACTCGCGGGGACAATACTCTTCTTGCAATAGAGAGACTCCGCGACGTGCTCCTCCTCGTCACCGACGCGCTGTAGAGTGCAGATTCGGACGGTGCGCGGCGGGTGAGACTCGCGGAGAAGCTTCAGCCGGACGTCCAGTACCAACCTCATCCTTCGTTCGCTCCCCGTTTCTCATTTATTCCTCTTTCCCGCTTCGTCACATTCCCGGATCCTTCCTTTCTGACCGCGTATCATCCCTCGTGCACACAATCCTCTCCATCTCCCTCTCCGTCACACTTCGCCTCGCCTCTCCCTTCCCGATCTTCTCCATATCGGTGCCATTCCCCCTTCTCCCCACTCGCTTGCTATCTCACCTGTTTCCCTCCTCTCCTTCCCGTTCCCTTTCCCACTCCCCGCTCCTCGCTTTCCTACTCACTTTCCTCCTTTCACAGCACCTACCCGGACCCTGCGCGGCTGGCGTTCCCGTTGCCGACATCGCGACTTACGACCTCGTCGCCAGCCAGGATGGCATCTCCCAGCATGCACGAAAGGTATGTCCCCTTAAGCCTTTCACCCGCGCGTACTCACCACTCTTTCTGCCAGGCGCGCGCATCCAACGTCGCGTACCCTTCTCTTGCGCGCCCGATGTCGACCCTCGAGCACGACGTGTCGGACCCGACTACGTTCGTGTTGCCGCCACAGCAGCGGAAGCGAGAGGACCCACTCGCGGTGGAGTAGGCGGCGAGGGCTGACACAGGTGCGAAACACGCTGAGCGGAAGATCGTGCCCGACTGACGACGGTGGTGCTCCCGCAGGCGACGCTGCCGTGGTTTTTCACGATCGCGAGCGCGAGTACGGCGCGGGATCCGGAGAGATGTGGGCTGTTGCTGTGCAGGGAAGTCGCGAAGGGTGGGGGTGAGTCGTTCTTTGCTTATCATTCACTCGTCATTCATTCTTCCCCTCATTCATCATATCTATCTTCGCTCCCGTCCGCTCCTTGCGCTTCCCTCCCCGCCCGCCCTTCTCTTCACTTTCCTTGTATCTCTCCGTGCCACTCATACTGACACGCATTCACCTCGTAGCTACGATCTCGGGGAAGACGCGCTACGTTGTCGAGCTGCTGCACATCCCGAAGCAACACGCTACGAGGAACGAGGAGGAGCGGGTGCTTGGACTTGCGGAAGGGCGGGTGCTGATCACGTTGGGATGGGTGCGTCCTTTATTTGTGAATTTTTCTCTCTTCCCCTTCCTCGGTGTGTGCGAGCGGCGGCTCCAGGGGCCGGGAGACGACTCAGTCGTTGTCCGCGGGAGGGTGAATGTCCCCATTTGCGTTCCTGGTCCTGCGCACGGGTTTCGGCGCCGCGTCGACCTATTCGACATCTTCGACTTGTGCATGTCCACGCGGCCTGCCAGCCCTTGCGGATCCTCCGGGATACGTTCCTGGAGTTCCTCCCCGTCCTTCCCCTCCATCTTCCCCCGCTGTCTGCACCTCCTCGACGATCTCATCCGGGACGCCAATACCGGCGCTTCTTGGAATTTCCCTTTATATCATATTTCGCTTTTTTAATCCAGTTGGCTGACACGATTTTAGATCCACGTCCACCTGCTTGCACTCACGAAGTTGCTTCGGTGTTCCAGGACGCGGCATGGAGAGAGGCGGGAGGCCGCGCTCGAGATCGTCCATCACTGTGATGGCCCTGCTTCTCGACTGACGACGGTCGAAAGCGAGGGGGGACGCACTGGAGCACGGGTCCCGTACCCGAGTATGGTGGTGCTACCGGATGCTGCCGCGATACCTGGCGACGGCGAGTGCAAATATGGCGCGGCGGGGGCTCTGGAGAGATGGGGGGTGTTACTACGCAGGAGGTCACGAAAGGCGGGGTGAGTCGCTTTTTGCTTATCATTCACTCTTCATTCTTCCCCTCATCCTTCATATCTATCTTCACACCCTTCCGCTCTTCCCGCTTCCCTGCCATCCCCGCCCTTCTCTTCCTTCACCTTCGTGTCCATCTCCCACGCCACTCGTACTGACATACATCTACCTCGCAGCCACGATCTCTAGGAAGACGTGCTACTTCGCGAGACGCTGCCCATCCCTAGGCAGCACGCTACGAGCGACACGCGTACGAAGGACGAGGATGAGGAGGGTGTCGGCATTCACGAAAAAGCGGGGGCTGACTACAATCGGATGGGTGCGTCCTTTATTCCTGACTTTCTCCCTTTCTTTCTCCCGAGGCGTGTGCGGGCGTATCGAGGGGCGGGGAGACTCGACCGGTGTCCGCAGGAGGATGGATATCCCCGTTCGCGATGCTTGGTCCTCACGACTGCACCCGCTTCGACACATTCGACTCCTGCATGTCCCCGCGGTCTGCCAGGCAGCGCGGATCCGCCGGGATGCGTTCCTGAACGTCCTCCCCGTCCCCCCGCCCCCCCGCCCCCCCCCCTCCATCTTCCCCCGCTATCTGCGCCTCCTTGATGATCCCATCCGGGCCGCCTACACTGGCGCTTCTTGGGATTTCTTTTTGAGTTATATCTTGCGTTTTTAATTCAGTTGGCTAACAGGAGTGTAGATCCGCGTTCATTTTGCTCGCATGCGCGTTTCGTGGCACATTCTGTCTTACCGACCCACGCGGCTTCCGACCAGTAAAAGTTCAATGCACCGCAAGCAATATTTAGTATACAGGGTGCGTTCTCTTGCACGGTTTCGAAGGCTCACGAACATACTTTCGTGTATTCCAGGACGCGGATGAAGTCCATACTTAACGACGAGAAATCACACGCCCCTCGAAAAGCATCAGCAGTGGCGCTGCTTCTTGAGCTGATGCTTTTCCAAGAAGCAGCGCCACTGCTGATGCTTTTCGAGGGGCGTGTGAACTCTCGTCGTTGACTTTGGTCCTTGTGAATGCTGCGAGTAATTATTGTCATTTGTAATATCTAATAATGCATTATTTATCTTCTCCTGGCCCACATGTAGCTAAACTTCTGAGGGACGACTGATTTTGCGTGCGCCAGGACGCACATCCTCTAGCCCTGATACGCATAAGTTATTTCGTAGGTATCCTGGCTGAAAGGTCCGCGGTTCAATCAATGCAGGAATTGCGGAAGCCTGCTGTCGTTATTTGGAACGGGATAGTTCAATTTTCAACGGTGCAACAACCAAGTTCCTCCCGTCAAACAGGAAACTGAATCGTTCGATATGCGGCAGCGGTAGCGAAGGCATACTGACAATAGTCGTGTTAACTGAGAACATTTAATTTACTTACTTTTGAGCGTCTTTCCAAGCGCCTCTGTCCAAATGTCAACCGGCCTAGATTGGATCGAAAAAATGTGACGCAGGTCCCGACAAGTTTCGCGGTCTTGTGCGTTGTTCAACACTAATCTCAGTTCGGCTCGTCAACCAGCAGAACGCCCACTCGATTGTCTTGTGAGCATCCTCCATTGATCACACGGTCCATTATATTGGTACGCATACATTCCTGATACTTTATCTGAGAAACCCTACGCTTAGAAGGGAATTCGGCTGCGTAAATAAGAGTTTGTGTTAACGACTAGAGGCTATAAGTTTGCTGATTCAGTGGTGATGGCTGGAATTCAATCACCAAATGTTCAGCATTGTGAGCGCACATTCGCTGGGATGATAACAGCAACAAAATTTTGGTCTTATTCCATCATCTGTAAGGCGATTCAGAAAGACATGGAGAGTGAGCGAAATTACTTGGTTCAAGGACGCGTGAGACGCTATATTGTGCGGGCACTGCCCAGATCAGAACGTAGTGAGAACAGTAAGATAGACCCGCACGCAATAGCTTACACTGATCTGATGTTTACAAACCTCCGCTAGCAAGTCGACGATTTGGAGACATGGGAGAAGCATTCGCAGCTAGATTCCGTTTATACGACATTCTCATTCCGGGTAGCGTTTGAATTATGGGCGCCTGTGTACCAAACTAGTTGCTGTTGCGATCTGCAAAAGTGTTAGACTTGGTTGCAGCGGGACATAAGACGTACGTGATAGCTGTCCCCGGAGATTGAGTTGGAAAGCGGAAGTAGCGATCCTAGGAATATACAGACCTGGTATCTTGCCTCATCAAATGTGACTTGACCCATTACTAGACCGTCCATGAACCTCTGCACGATAGACGATCAGAATTTGGGACTTACAGTACTTCCGAATAGAAACTTTCAGAGATGTAGATCTACAAGAGACATTGAGATCCGCAACTTGAATCCTCTAGTCGACTCGCCTTAATCAATAGCAATCCTAAAACTCTTTGGCGAACCGAAGGCGACATGGACGCGCCGCGCCGCGACAGTGCTTCGCACATCTAAAATCCCGTTCGAACTAGTCGAAGTAAAATGGAGAACGGGGGTTCTCTACACGGTGCGTACACGTCGTCCAAGTTACCAGTACCGAAGTCATCAATATGCTGCTGCATATTAATTATAATGCGTACCTTAGATCAAAGACTTCATCCTTGCGAGACACGCACGATTTGTCGCTGCATCGCCGCAAACCAACCCGAGGCGGGGATCGCGCTCATCCACGCGGAACATTCTCCCAATGCGCTGTTCGAGCGGGCGACGGCTATGAAGGTCGCCCGTAACTCGATCTAGACAATGCCGTGGGAAGTCAGTGTCTTGACATCGACTGCCCCGGTACGTGGACGTACCTCACGGAGTATCTTACACCAATTTACCCTGTGCATATGCACACTTGACTAGCATCGTGACATGAGAAATCGCGCAAAAATCGCTGCCGCTGGTACAACCTGCGAGCACGGCGAGAGTGTGGAGGGGTAGATGGAGTCAGCGACCAAGAAACTGGAAAAATATCCAGGCTCATACGTACGACCGCACAATGTTAATTTTCGCGTGGTCCATCAGTCAAGCAGCCTGAGATATCTTTGGCATCGCTCCGCTCCAGTACGAATCCAGTGCCGAAAGGCAGGAAAATTGATTAAATTTTCGCGGGACCTTGCTATCATGGAATGAGTGTGATAATGGTAAGTAGTGTCAATGTGCGCACCGGAGGAATAAGTTTCCTTGAAACTTAATCCAATTCAAGCTCCAGATCCAAAGATATTGCTAGATGTAGATAAGAAAACCGAGCAGCAGATGTAAGAACAAGATACGCCTCAGAGGGCATGATAACGGAGTCATCAAATTGTGAGGATAAGGGATTACAAGGCCGTTTACGACTTGGGAGAAGTGCACAAGGCAGGACGGCGTTCGGTCAAAGCAAGGAGGTGGGGATGAAGAGGGCCGTGCATCGGTTAGATCCGGTTCAGACGACCTGCGTCATCCATCAACACAGCCACTTCATCTCTTATGTCTCCCATCGCGCCTACTTTTCTTGACTGCGGGACGGCAACGGGACGGTATGCTTGGTGCGTTGCGTCGGGGTTTTCATTCCATCCTTGCGTCTAATCCTTTCTCCGACAAGGTCGACTACATCATAATCTTCATTGCCGTCGACGTCCAGCTGGACCAGAGCGGCGCAGACGAGCTGCGCTTGCACTCGCCAGTCCCGTGAACTTCCCATAGTACTAGTCCTACTTGTATCCCTAAAATCCTACGCGCACCGCGTCGGACTTGCGATGGTATGCCTGCAAGCACTCATAACCGACCTTGATCTCAGTGTCGCCCTCCCTCACTCAATATCTTTCCTCTCGCAGTTCTCGAAGTCGACGCTCGTTTGAAACGCGCCGTTCCTCAGGATCGTCGGACTTTGCGGTGGCGCTCGAACAGAATGTTTTGAAGGATGCACTGGCCTATCGACCGGTGAGATTCCGCTCCTCCCACCTTTCCTCCTGTTTTCCCTTTTCTCTCCATCGACGTGATTTTACGGCCAGCGCGCAGTGTCCTCTTCACTCCCTCATCATTTTTTCCTTGACATTCACTCGTGATTCAAATACTCCCTCTCACTCTTCCTAATGTCGCTCTGCCACTCCCGCTTCCCTCCCATTCTCCCTGTTCTTCTCTTTCGTCGTCCAATCATACTTACGTGTATCTACCTCCGCAGGCACGGTCTCGGGGAAGACACGCTACGGCTTTGAGACACTACTCATCCCGAAACAGCACTCTACGCCCGATACGTTTACAATTGATGAGGAGGAGCGGGTGTTGGGATTTACGGAGGCGTGGGGGCTGATTACAAAAGGATGGGTGCGTGATTTATTCGTGAATAGGGTTTACAGGCGTTTAATTTACACACAGCCGTTGCGGTCGTTTTTCAAGATCCGTCGACTTGCGCGGGCACGCGACTTTCTAATGTATGCTACCCGAGTCGTTTTGTGGTGATTTGTCCGCCGATGTCGGCTCCTAGGTATGGGTAACATATCTTCTGTGCTATATCCCCCACATATACATCCATTGCCCCCCATTGCCTTCCGTCTCTCCATTCTATGGCCCTGACTATATTTCCCTCTAGTTTCGGTAGATTTTGCCTGATGCACTCACTCGGCTCCAGACGGTACTTTAATGCACACCAATATACGGTACGGATTCGAGGGTCACGAAAAACCTTTGGTGTATTCGAGGAGGAAACACTGTGTACAGTCGGGAGAGGCTGCGCTCGAGATGGTCGACTTGCAGGCAGCGCTGCTTCTCCCCCTAATGGGCGCGCGAATGCTTCTCGTTGACGCCAGCGCGTAAGGGCAGGATGAGGAGGATCAAGGTTCCGAAATATGGTCTAGCGACGCAATGTGTACAACGTTAGCTTCGCCATCTATTCTCTTTGCATGAAAATGAAAAGTAACCCATCTTTGTTTCCTCAGTATCCTGTCATCGCTCGTTCTGAAATCATTCTGGATCTTCAATCGCAGTGGTGTACCAGTCATTCTTGTCGCCGCTACCCATTGACGCTGCGTCTGTATAGCATCGACGCGACCTTGATCTCCGTTCCTGTTCATTTACGGATCGCACGACTATCTTGCATTTCAAATATTCATTTATCTCTGAGAGTTGTTGTTCGTGAGTGCAGACTATAACCACCCCTCCTGACCTAGCGGACTCCAATTCAACGTCTCCCTCCGTACGCGCCATGCTCAACATCCCGAGATTTATTCTGGGACATACTCCCCGTCATCTTTATCCATTCCTCACAGACCTACCCGCCCTCCTCGTGGACTTCTTCTGGGACGCCGGGCCTCTTGGGATTTCTTTTTTTTTTTTTTTTTTTTTTTGGAGCGTTTGAGATAATACGCCTCAGTCTGCAAAGCATTCCGAGGGTATCCGCTGGTTTAATTGGGTTTTGTCCAATAAAGCCGGGAAAAGGTCCAGGAGGAAATGCCGTTATGCACAGGTTTCAAGCCTTCGTGTGGGGCTCTGGCCGTCAAATTAACCTACTCCATTTTTACGAGTGGCTGGCCGTATACCCACTAAAACCCCCTTGGATTTAGTCCAGTCGTCCGGCAGGGAATCTTCATCGAGGAGCGTGCCGCTCCAGGTTTCGAGAACCAACTGTTTTTTGATCGCAAGGGATCCAAACCGGGTCCGGTTTGTCAGTAATTTATCTCGTTTGAGGGTAGAATTAATAGTTGATACCCAACGGTTGTGAATCTCATTATCAGTAGCAGGTCCAGATGCCATCCCGAAAACTCTGTCATTCCTCAACGCCCATATCAGCTGCATCGATGTTGAGATAATCATTGTAAAGAAGCGGTTCTGAGCAGGCACTGAGTGGCCTCTGGAGGATTTGAATTTAGCCAGGGCACAACCCAATAGTAAACCCCAGCTGAGTCGGGGCCAAAGCTTGAATCTGAGTCGCCATAGTTTCTCTGTCAGCTGCCAAATTTGTTGTTGGCCTGGCACGGTACATTCCAGCATAATGTGCTCAAGGGTCTCAGGGACTCGGCACGATGAGCATTCTGCAAGGAATTCCAGATTTGGTACGTGGTCCCAGAAGGAACCAACGTGGAAAATGTTGTGGATACTTTTCCACAAGAAGTTTCGCGTCAGTCGGTGGATGTTCCTGGACCTAATTGAAGTCCAGATGGTACTGTCGGTCGGCTGATATCCGAATTCGTCGTTGATACAGCAACGAATCCGTTCGAGATTGTGTGTTGTAGATTTCCGCGCAGGGCTTTCCCTCAGAGATTGAATTATTTTGGTGAACATCCGTTGAGTTCCTTCTTCAGGAGGATTCCAGGGTTGCAGAACATGAGGTCTGGTTGAGAATCCAAAGCCGTCGGGGTGGGGTTCAACTTGGATAGATTTGCCGCAGGATTTGAATCAACCTTTTTCAAAAAGATTCTCCCGCTTCTTTCTTGCAAAGCAGAGATGACGCATCTCGCAAGCGGATAGTTCGCATCCAGAGGGTTATTTTCGGTTTTCAACCGATTTGTCACGAGAACCTTGCCAAGCAAGTTAGAGGAGCAATGTACGGTGAGGGGAATGTCTTTCGGGAGTTCCTGTACAGTATACAATAGGCCACCTAGTATTGCATTGTTAAACGAGGGGTATAAGTTCTCGTCGGAGAATGAGAGAAGCAATGATTTTTCCATTTTGACCTCGTTCCCTATGCGAACGAGTATCATGGCATGCATCTCGGTGCACACCTGTCGCGGGTATTTAATTTTTGCATGGAGATACACATCCAGGCCGGTTGAATTCAGGTCCGGTAGCGTATAGCGTTTGGTTGAGATTTGCGTTGTGTGGTCCTCGGAAGCAAAGATTCGGAACCCATGGGAAAGATCTGTCAGGCGAAACTCCGGATCAAAGGTCAGTCTCGCATCTTGTTCGTCGCCAGCACGGTCGTTTTCGGTTTTCTCTAACTCGGATAACACGAGGTCCTCACATAGGTCGTTGCTTGCAATCAAAGGGCTCCACTTGGGCTGAAGCAACTCCCTGTCTTGAGTCGGCCATTAGATCCCAAATCCTCGGACTATGAACAGAAAAGAGATCAACAGCATCGGGATTTGTGCGAAAACACCGGTTTAGTTCATGCGCACAATGCAACATGTTTCAAGCATATTCCACGGCGCATACATTCTCTTGTGGATCCTGATACTGATTGTCGGTTTGAGCTCCCTCGCGCGCTTGTTTCCGAAACTCATTTTGATGAAGATGGTGATTTGGTGATCAGATGTGAAAATGGGCGTCTCAACGGCCACAATCCGACCGCCACATTATGCCTTGGATGTAACACTGATCTGAAACAAACGGCCTCGGGCCCTGTTGCAATGGCTATGGTTGAGTACGTGTTAAATTATACAGTCAAACTGCAATTGGATACTTCGATCGTGTTCTCCTCCCTCTGTGCTTCAATCCAAGCTTTGCAAAATGACCCTCCAAAGGATGTAGATGGGGAGATCGACAGGTCTGAAATGAGTCGGTTGATGATGGTGAAAGCAACGAACAAATTGATCGGAAAACGGGAGCTCACTGGTCAACAAACGGCGAGTCATCTACTGGGACGGAAGAATAACTATGTCTCCGACGAATACAAGGAGTACTGGTGGTCGTCTCTTTTGAGAGACATTGCTCGAGACGTCTTCGCAGATGAATTAAACCAAGGCTTTCTTGCGTCAGATTTGGAGGAAGACGACACCGAGGAAAATTCCGACTCAACCAGTGCTCAACGCATGACTATCCCCGATGATGAAGATGATACAATGATCGTGCTCTCACCGGACATGCTTGGTAGGGATCCGGTTTTGGAAACCGGCGACATAAGCAGAGAGGAGAAGAAATATTCAAAACTTTTTGATGATATGTTCTATCGACCACGCGAGCTTGCAGGTATGTGCGTATGGGACATTCTCAGAAATTATACCAAAGAGAAGAAACCCAAGTCGAAAACCCAACGCAGTGTATATCTTAGTTTCGAACCTGGTCGTCCTCAGTTTACCACTCAATGCCTGAAGAAGCTGGAATCTAACCCTGTCATACCTGTACTACAGGGTTATCGCGTCCCTAGGAATGACCTCGAGAATGACAGAATCAAGTACGCGGTTGTTATTCTTGCATTATTCAGGCCTTGGTCGAGTTCCAAAAGCTCACCTCTACAATCTCCGGATATAGGCTGGCTTGATGCGCTTGCAGAGTTTAAGGTTTCTATGTTACCGGAGCATGTTCGAGTTACACTGAACATGCAACTTCTCTACCAAACCCGTGACGCGAAATTTGACTTTGCAGCTAAGCGTGGCAAGCGGCTGGCAGAATTGATGAGGAAGGCAAAAAATTCAGGGATTAAAATATCGAAGAGGAAGCTGACAATGTTTATGACCCGGTATGGGTAAATGCAATGCAGGCAGCTGTTGACTTGGATGATCTTGATAGCCCGTTGCTCGGAAAAAATACAAGATTCACAAGAGACGCAGATGAAATTGTCAAAGAGGCGGGAAACAGCGGGTTTTACTTTGCAGAGCAAGGCACAGTTCAGACAATTTTTGAGGAAAGAACACGACCCGGATGTGAAGAGGACATAATTGACGCGAATCTTGCGAGTAAAGCGCTCCTTGCCGAAAAGAATTTACTTATCAAACGCCGTGTAAATGCTGCAGCAAAGAATAAAGAAACCAATTTCCACCTTCAACCGTCCGACAAAATTCCGCAGGCACTCTGTACAACACTGGAAGACGAAGCCAATAAAGCCCGTGAACTGTATGAAAGATTTCGAACAAATTCCGCTTCAGATTCAACGCCTTGGACATCTTTGCTACCGTACCAACAGCTGTGCTTTGCATTAGTGATCAAACACACTTTGAATGAGGAGCAAACAATAGCCTTCCTTCTCTTGGCTGATAAGGTCGGTAGGGAAATAGCAACTGGTCGAAAGGATTCACCAATGACACTGCTTTGCACCGGACCTGGTGGAACTGGAAAATCAGTGATATTTCAGGCCTGGAGAGAGTTCTACGATATTACGGGTTATCCGGAACGACTTCGATTGACTGCTGCAACGGGTGTTGTTGCCAGTGACATTGGGGGCTGTACAATCCATTCAGAGGCGAGCCTAAGGGTTTCACCGGCAAAAATGAAGTCAACTCCAAGTTTGCGTGCAAATCTTGAAGAACGAATTTCACCGCTCGAGACTCTAATCTTGGACGAGGTTTATTTCTTGAGTGCAGAAGATCTGGCTCGAATTTCGGAGTATTTGTGCATGGCAAAAGGAGTTACCGAATCTTTGTGTGGAGGGCTGAATTGGGCGACATGCGGGGAAACACGGCCGACCCACGATGTTTCCTAATTGGGAGGTCACGTGAAGGAGACGGCCATCGCGCGGCCTCGCGGCGAAAAATCGGTCATTCCGAGACCTTTCATTTGGCCGGAAACGGCATTTGCCGGCCGAGGCTTTCCTCTCGGCAAAACGGTGCGGCGATAAGTGGCAGTGTTGGTCTCGGAACGGCGGGGTTGCCGCTGAGTCGAATGACCATTTCCCGCATGTCCAACACTTCGAGGTTTTTTGGGGAGGTGGACAACCGCCGTGGTGGAACCAGTGGTTCATGTGCGTTCTTATCCCTCTTTTGGCGCTGATAGCAACTCATCTTTGATATCCGCCTCATTTTGGCGTCGTATGGCGGCTCGCTTTCGGAGGCTATCCGGCAATTTTCGACACATCACTAGCTGCAAATCCCTGCCTATCACCCCATCTCGCTATTTTCCTATTCAACATCATGTTTTTCATGCTCGAATGACATTCTGTCGCCTCAGCCACTCTGTGGGTACATATATCTGGAGTGGCCACTATACCTTTCTTGCGCTATTCTTCCCAACTTTCTTCGTTGTCTGCATACCTTCTCTATGACGACTTGCGCCAGACTTCATCCGGATTCACCTGAGATACCAGAACACCACCCAGTTGTCACTACCCGGACCCAGCAAGCCTCCCGCCTCCCTCGTCGACCATCAACTTTGTGCTGACAACGACGTCAAGCGTATGTCCAAGGTGAAACATACCGTCCGTCAACGATCCCCACACAAAGCTAATGCCGGAGCAAAAGGTTACCGTCTATGATACATCCCCCGAACGACCATGGAGGGTGGCTGCCCGGCGATGGAGCAGTTTCTGGCGCACCATGATCTCGATGACCCATTGCTTTTGTCCAAGCGTAAATATCTCATAGATACAGCCCACCAGGTGAGTTATGAGTAGTTATAGACGCTGTAGACGCACATCGTATGCCGGGAACAAGTTTGCTACGTTTTAGGTTGAGGGAAACAGAGGGAGCGCAAAATCACGAAAGATCGCGGCTACATGAAAGGTTCCCACGACCGGCCCACTAAGCCGTTTTTGCCGTTTTCGGACTTGCCGCGGGAAAATATTCGCTGATCCATCAAAACATCACCAAATCGGGCTCGTCTAACCACAATCCATTCGTACGATCCTAGACTACATCCCGAGACCCCACAGCCCCGGATGCTTCAATTCACTTCTTCATAAGATACCCAAAACCCGTTAGGTGGCCCACTAACCAGTCGCAGATAATAGCCGGTGATAGCCGACATTAGCCGGTGGCTGTGCCATTCCCTTCCAGCGCATAAAATTGCTGAACATCCACCCCATGAGGTCAGGAATGCTAATTAAACAGTTTGGTAACCACTACAGTTCTAATGGGTGCCTCAAACTTGGCTTGCGGCCACTGGGGTATGTAAACTTTTGCAAGTTTTGGCTCAGATTTCGCGCTTTTTTTTCCCACGGTCAAACCACCTCCGTTTTTTCTGAAATGAAAAATTTTACCTATAAACTACTATAGTCTGGGTCCAAATCTAAAATATTGGAAAGATTTGGTCAAAACTGCACCTTGTCATGAAGTTCGGTCCGCTATCGAACTCCGGGACACGGATTTTTCATGCAAGAGGAGACAGCACGTGCTCGCTTTGATCCGCGTGAAGCGCGCCACTCGCTCTTTGTCCCTCCTCTTCCTACCACCATCTCTCAGCACACCTGCAGCGCTCGTAGCTGCTGAGGTTCTATATCTCACCCACCCACCATCCCTTGTCGGTGCTTTATTTTTCTCTGATTTTTGTAGTCTCTGTAACTACATACGTACAAAGTCCTCTTGTAACAGCCGTCTTTGCCGCTTCGCTTGGTTTCGACGTGGATCCTGCTTTAGGCCAACAAACAGAGTTTGTCCCCAATTTCTTTTGATGACGACGGAAGGCATAGACCAACTTTGTGGTTACGACGCGAGCATGACCTGAGGTTCGACTTTGGCTTACCAAGTTTTTCCCGAAATCGATGCTTCTTGGGATTTATCATTATTCAATGCCCTATCCACAAGCCAGTCCTAGTCTCTTCTCACTGTCATATATGTTGCCCACGGGATGAGCTCACATGGCACTAGGTATATTCGCGCTTGCGGGGGAGGGACCGCCCGTTGTCGCTGAAGCGGAGTCGGATTCGTCCGAGGTGCAAGCATCCGAAGTAGGGGCGTTGGATGGAGTGCATTCGTTAGGTTAGCGCCTCGGCATCCAGCTTCACTGCACTGGAATCAGAAGATCAACAACGGTGCGTCCTCCTGATTCAGACCATGTTAGTGTGGGGACGTCAAACTCATAGTCACTCACAAGTTCATCAGGCGTACACAAGGTTTCTCACCATAGACGCTGGTAGATGCGATTAAGGTGCGTTCGGTCAGTCCTAAAAATGTTTTCAGCTGGGGAAAAATTAAGCGGTATTGAGTTAGAGAGCTCGTAGCTCGTACGTCACCAAGGTGGATAGCACATCGGGTCCAGGTTCGCTGAAGTGCGTCCAGAAGTAAATGCGTGGAAATTCACAAGTCGTACGGCGAGGTTTATCACCGATATAGACGCTCGCTCCGGGTTTCAGGGATGGGGACGTTCGATTTGAGTCAGTCAGTCGTGAAAATAAATTCCGAATCCGCATGGGATGGCCGACCTTGGGAAAGCGACGCGATACATGGTTGTAGAACGCATAGCGCGTTGCGATCGAAATGAACCTCGCATCAGGTGTGGGACGACCTTGGGAGATTAACCAATACTCAGTTGCAGAGCTCGTAGCGCGTTACGACCAGAAAGCGCGAAATAATCCAGCTGTACTGCAATCAATCCTAGAAAGAAATTTCGTATGAGGATGGGAAATCCTGGGGACATTGACCTGATACTCACGCGTTCGAGTCAATCCTGGAAGTAGAGTCCGAATCGGCTGGAACGATTGGAGGATTTGATGGAATACTCAGTTTTAGCATCCCTTACGCGTACGGCAAAGGTAAACGTTGAATAGATTTTCGTGATCCAGGCTTGAGTCGGAGACATAGATTCGGCTCTCCTTGTCAATCAGACCATATGATATGACGCATAGTCAATCAAAGTTCATCAAGCACGCGGCAGGTATTCTCACCGATATAGACGCTCGATGAAAGATAGACGCGACCCGGGATAGGTACGTTCGAGTCTAGTCCGTCGTGGAAATAATCTCAGTGTGGGGTTGTTGGTTTTTCGGGTGCGCGTAAGAATAAGCTGTTAGGCTTAAAGCAACGAAGAAACACAAGAGGGGTTCCGGTTGATAAAGGCTAGGGCAGTGCCTAACAAACGGATGCCCTTTGCCGCTACATTGCGGAGTATTTAGAAGTGATCTAGAATATTCTACGAGGTTCAACTAAGATTAATCAGCAACTTCCGGAAGGTTCTCCAGTTGACCAGTTGCATCGGTAGGTTTCCCAACAGGGGTAACTTCATGGCTCAGTAGAAGGAGCATTCGGAGCGCGTGCGGTGACAAAGAGACACGTGGGGTCGCAATTCAGGTACGTTCGAGTGAATCGAGTCAGTCGTGGAAATAAGATGAAAATAAGATGAATCAGTGGACGACCTAGGGGATTGATAGAAACTCAGCTGCGGAACTCATTGTGCGTAAGGCAACGAGAGACAGTCAGGTACGTTCGAGTCAGTCCTTGAAATAAATATATTCAGCGCGGGACAAGGTCGGGATATTGACCAATACTCAGTTGTAGGACGCGTGGCGCGTACAGCGAAGAGGGGCGCTGGATAATACGTGAGGATGTCGTTCGAGCCGATTCAGTCTAGCCTAGAAACAAATGTTGAATTAGCACGGGACGACTGGGATAGTCCCAATATCCAGTCGTAGAACTTGTGGCGCGTTCGCCAACAAGGTGAATGGCACGTCGGGATCCAGGTTCACTTAAGTGAGTGCTAGAGATATATTCAGTGTCGGTCGCGGGGTAGACTACCGCCGTCGAACCAAAATGCACGAGCGCCACGCATCGAATCCGACGCTATTAATATGTTGACATTGAACAAAGAGTCTAAGTCAATCGCGGATTCACAAATTTTCTCACCGATATTATCATATAGACGCCCGATAGACGCGTCACGATCCAAGAGTCGTAGAAATAAATTCTGGGTCAACGTGGGACAAACGAATACTCAGTTGCAGAGCTCGTGGCGCGTACGGCAAAGAGAGACGCAGGATACGTTAAGGTGATTCCTAGAAATATATTCAGCGTGGAATAGCTTCAGGAAAATGACAGATACTCGGTGGTGAAACTCGTTGCACGTTTCAGTAAGAGACGTTGGATAGCGCGTCATGTTCAAGTTCAGGGTTTGGAGTGAGTCGTTAAAATGAATCTAGAGTCGAACGATTCACCCAATAATCAATCAATCCATAAGGTGCACCGTAATTTCGCGGTCGCGGGGTATACTCCCCGTCGAACCAAAATGAACGAGCGAGCGCTGCTCATTGATTCGGACGCTACTAATATGGGGACATCCGAAGTCAATCGCAAAGTTCATCAAAATTTCTCACCGATATAGACGCTCGATAGACATAGACGCGGCACGATCCAGGCGAGTCCTAGAAATTGACTGATATTCGTCAGTTGCAGAACTCGTGGCGCGTGCGGCAAAGCGAGGGAGTTGCATAGCACAACATCTAGCTTCACTGCAGTCAGTCCTAGAAATAAATTCAGATTCGCTGTCACCAAATACCCAATAAATCTAGAAGGCGCACCGGACTTTCGAGGTAGCAATATAGATGCTCGCTTCCTACTCTCTGTAGGAATAAAACTGAACGAGCACCCTCCCGGGAAGGCGGTGAAAGCATTAGTGCGTTACTAGTACAGTATTAAATTCAAATTCAAATTGAGACACCGTACCCGGTCCCGTGCGCCGAGGGCTGGCTCCATAGATGTGGTCCTGGTCCTGGTCTCCGACTCATGTGGAGTAATACTTTCGAGTCAGTGCCGAAAGCAACGATAAGTAAATTGCGAGGCGGGTTTACGGCGGCGATTGGGATTGGTATAACAATAGGTGGGCTCAAAGTTGATTTCTGCGGCCGGCCGCAGACGCAGAAGGTCATGTGGTGGTGACCGCTCGTCACCGTTTGGTTGCTGTTTAGTCGTGTATACCAAAAGCCTTTGCGCGACAGAAAATTTCCATATCCTATCTCTTCCTCGCCGCTGGCTTATATACCACCTATCCCGTCTCGGAAAATTAGTATCTCGCTTTAATATCATCTCACCCATGGCCTCCAACAACAAACTTGCCTCAATCGCGTGGTCTGCAAACGAGGGAGCGCTGACTTGGACCCTCCTCGATCACCTTCAAAAAAAAAGAGAATTTCATTGTTCTCTTCGGAAAGCAGGACCCAAAGGAGGTGAGGAGAGCTCTGCCTCAACCTATGCCTCTAATCTGACTCCTCTCACCATTAAGAATACCTCAGCTGATCGCAAAATCACCGTCTATGAGCGCATTGCTCAGGCCATGTTCCCGGATGCCTTCAAGGATCATGGCAAAAAACTCGGCAACCGCGTCAAGGGCAAGACTGAGGAGTATGGCTCCCTTGAATCATCCCTGGGGTGTGCTAACGCCGAGTAGATTGTGTAAAACCTACAAGGAGAAGGCTGCACGTCTTCGGGTTACCGGCGGTGGAGTGGGTGCTCCGGAGGAGGCGGGGCTAGGTGGGGGCCATCAGTACCTCGACTACTACATCCCTGAGGATGGCCCCCACCATGATACCCCCGAGGCGGCCATGAATCTCTGGCGTAAGCTACTAAATTGCTCAAAAATCGTGTTTTTAATTAACCTCCTCATAGAGCTACTTAACAAGGAGTTTCCCTACTTTTCGGAGCTCCATAAGTTCCTCAGCACCCGCCCCAACGTCGTTCCCCCTCTCATAACGACCGGCATCGGTCCGCACGGCCGCAAGATCGTCCACAATCAGACTCTCGAAACTCCAGCTAGTCAGACATTCACCGACTCCCAGATCGATCCTCAGCTACTCGGCACCACTGCTACTCCTCCCCGCACCTCCCCCTCTCCCCCGGACAATCTTGCTGCCTCAGCGTCGTCAGAATTGCGCCCGATAAGCACCAATAGCCGCATTTCTGCCCTGCAGACACTGCAAACCGGCCCGAATCACGACACTGCTGCCGCTAAATCTGTAAAGGGAGCGAGACCTTCGACGTTTGGGGCCAATCTCAGCAACGCGATGGATAAGGCTCGCCAAAATCTCCAGCACATCCCCAAAAAGCGGTCGCTCGAGGACGTGATTATGGACGCCTCGAAGTACGTTTACATATTGAGCTTTAGATAAGATACTAACTATTTTTAGGGAGAACATTCAGATTGCGAGAGAACGCGCGGCTGCAAATGCCGAGCATCGTCTCCAATCTCTCCTCATCACCCAGAGAGAACAGATCCGGACGGAGAAGGACCAGCTCATGAAGATGTTCGAGCTCGGGATCAACACGTTGGAGGAAACTAAGGCTGCCATTGCCGCGCTCGATGCTCCCGCGCGCGTGGTGAGGTCCCCCCATCGCCGAGGGCCGCGTACCCCACGCACCCCTCGTACCCCTCGTACCCCTCGTCCTTCTGCCCTTTCCTCGTCCTCCTCGGTTGTGATTTACTCCCCTTCGTCTTGGGATATCGAAAATACTCAGAAATCCCTTCCCTTTGATTCTATCGATCTCTAAACTTACACCACAGTCATTACTTTTCCCTTTATCGTCTTAACACCCCTCTTTAATCACCCCTAATGTTCTATTCATGTATATAATTATGTAGCTACAGCCCGCGATGCACAATTAACTCTGCTGTGAGTCGTATATGCTTCTGCTCCCCTTCATCATCTGTAAATTCTGCTTCCAACGGTGCGTCCCGTCCACCACGGTCCTGTTCCTCCTCGACTCTGCCATGCTCCGATAAGAATGTTACCCCTGAGTCCTCCCCTTCCACATCAATTACAAGATTGTGAAGGATAATTGCAATCGTAATCCATCGGCATGCCCGTTCATGATCTGCCACGGAGTTGATATTTACACGAAGGTCACGGAGACTCTGCCAGCGGCCTTTTAATGCCCCAATGCAGTGCTCCGAGCGAATGCGAAGGTGAGAAACCACCTTGTCAAATTTCGCATTCTCCGGAATGAGTGATGCCGGGCGTTTGTGGACAGGGATGGTACGTGCATTGAGAGTATAAGCTGAGTCTCCCCAGGCAAATTCATCGCCTTCAAACATGAATTCTGGATGGAGGACTGCTGCAGTATGTTCGAAAGCAGCCGCATCGTGTGCCGAACCTGTAAACCCGTGGCAGTAATCTTGAATTCGTAGGTTCGAGGCAATATTTCCGATCTGCAATTTCAATGAGTCACAATAAAATCAATACGAGGACTGTGTACCTGGACATTCAACCCATAATTGGCTTTGCGCGTGTAGTATGCATCGCCATTGAGACCTGGCTTGGAATAGAGAACAACAATTGTCCCGTCGTACATTATCCACCCTTCTCGCCACAGGCCCCTGAATCCGACGTGTGCATCCATCCACTGCTTTTCTCGCTCCTTTTCTGCAGGGGTTAATGACCGCACGAACATGTCGTGCAAGGATTCAATCGCATCAAAGCAGCGATAAGTGAAATTCTCCACTGATCCCTCACCACAGCCTGTCATCCTCGCTATGTCCTCGAGCGACGCAGCATTGCCATAATGACCCAAACGATACAGAGTCACCGCAAGCTGTTCATCAACTGGTCTCTGCGGGACATTGGAATTGTTGGTAAAGACCAGATGGTCCTTGATGAGCTCCAAGATAACGGAAAACACCATGGGGGAGACCCGAAGCATATTCTGGAATCGGCCATGGTCGTTGGGATTCCCTGCATAAACCCAGGCAAGATGCAAATTCCCGGATTTTGGAACAGGCTCCCGAGCACGCAAGTATCGAGCCTTTTTTATAGCATCCAGGATGATCATATCAAGCTTGAGCTTGGCCGTCTTCTCAGCAAGATCTCCGTCTGCATCGTCGTAGAGATCGTCGTCGTCGTCGTCATCGAGGGGAACGAGGAAGTCGCGAAGAATCATGTGTTTGAGATAGGACTTTGTTACTTGGGAATGAACAGTTTCACGGCCCATTGTGAAGCAGAGGGCGGAGAAAATGATATGTGGGTCATCTCCTGATAATGCTTTGATTTTATCGTCCATGCCGGGGGCTTATCGATGTAGAACTACGTCGAAATCGCGATAATCACCAATTTTGCCTAAAATGGGTATAGAACAAATAATGTGATGAGCGGTCACCACCACATGACCTTCTGCGTCTGCGGCCGGCCGCAGAAATCAACTTTGAGCCCACCTAATGTCCGACGGCTGCGGAAGCGTGAGTGGGTTCCAGATGGAGAGTTCTAGGGCGGGATAAACGAAACACGTCCAGCATGAAGATGCCAAGCACGGTCTATTCCGCCAAGTGCACGGTACATTTGCGCAAGCCCAGCACATTTGCTAAGAATGTGCCGTGCTTGAGTGCAAACACGACACATTCACACCACAGGGCCAAAGCCATGCCGGTTGCTTCGGCATTGTGTCGAACTCTGGCCCCTCCTTTCAACGTCCCGCCACGAATCACACGAGAGAATAGAAGGTATCAGATTTGTCAATGTAATGAATATGTAGCATAAGAAAAATTATCTATAGGGATGTGCGGTGGCCGCAGGCGTATCTGGGGAAATGATCCATCGCGAGGTTCAGATGGGAATGAGTGATGCGAAGTATCAAAAGCTCTCATCAGAGTTTTCGCGATGCATTGCGTTAGAGTAAATACCTTTTCAGGAAGGCCTGCCACGCACTCGGTTGGAAATCGGGCGGCGGCGCTATCCCGACATTTGAAGCTCGGGGCGCCCTCGGGTGGCGGTGCTCCCGCCTACTACCTTTTTCGGTACTTTTGTGCTACGGCTCCCCGGGATGCGGAAACGTCAAAGAATGTTATTACCATGCATGTTGGTGCGCACCGTGCTCCCTGAGCCCATATAGCATTCGCAAGAGCAGGAACGAGCCTTCTAAATCGGGGGTAATTGGCGTGCATCGTGTTGTTTGTTCTTGTTAGTGCGGCACTCGCCTCTCACTTGCCCTCGCTCCTTTGGCCGTTGTTTCCCCTCTCCGTCACTACAACCGCTCAGATATACTCTAGACCACCCTAATCTGCCACAGTCATCCATACCACCCTCTCTTCCCCCCCCTCTCCGCACCTGGCTTGGTCCCAATATTCTGCGCCCCTGGGCTCGCCGTAGCGCTGCGCCTGCCCCCACCTCCTTGTGAGCATCTCATCGTGTTGTTTATCCCCCCAATATTCTCCTCCTCTAACCTCAGCCTCAGCCGCGTTTCCGTTCCTTCTCTGCGTCCGTTTTGGCCTCCCCCCGCCGTTCGGCTTCCAGCGCCCGGGCCCGCTCCTCCAGCTCCTTCGCAGCGCCGCGGGAGGATGTAATAAACCTACCAATGAGGATAGCGTATCATCTTCCCCACTGTGTGCTCCCTTTCACTCGCCACGGTTCGTTTGCACCCCCGCGCTTCCCCGCGCTCGCCCGCATCCCTATACCGCTCCCAGCCGCTTCACGAGCCTCTGGGAGCCGAGGGGCATCACACCCGCATCCCCACCGCAGGTCTCAGCCCTCCTCGCTCCGCCGCTCCGTGTCCACGTCGGTTTCGACCTTGCCCGCTTACCTGCACTCGCCCGGGCACTGCACCCACCCTACCTGCCTTTGCGAACATCTCAGAGCATAGCGTATCCATAACCCCTTCTCCTCCTCGAGCCTCAGCCCCTGCCTCGCCGCCCTTCCCTCTCCGCGCTCGTTTTGGCCTCCCCCCGCCGTTTGGTTTCCAGCGCTCGGCCCCGCTCCTCCAGCTCCTTTCCAGTGCCGCGGAACGATGGGATACACCTACCAATATAGATGGTATATCACCTTCCCCACTGCGCGCCCCCTTTCGCTCGCCACGGCTCGTTTGCGGCCCCCGTGCTTCCCCACGCTCGCCCGCGCCCTGTACCGTTCCCAGCCGCTACGCGAGTCTCCGGGAGCCGAGGGGCATTTCACCCGCATACCCACCGCAAGTATCAGCTCTCGTCACTCCGCCGTTCCGTGCCTACGTCAGTTTCGGCCCCGCCCCCTTACCTGCACTCGCCCAGGCACTGCGCCCGACCTACCCGCCCATGCAGTTGTCTCATGGACTGTGTATTGCTCACTCCCATCTCCTTCTCGCACCTTAGCCCCAGCGTCGCCGCCGTTCCCTCTCCACGCCTGTTTTGGCATCCCCCCCGTGCTTGCCCTACCCCTATTCAGGCTCCTTGTATCCGTATCGTTCCTACCTTTTACTTACTACCTACACCTACCCCTCTTGTACCTTCCCCGGTAGATATCTGTACTTACTTTGTTTCTGGCACACAAAATCGACATTTTGCATTTGCTTAGGTGACTGTAAGAGGAAAAATTGAGACAATGTAGTCCTCCAACTAGGAAATGGCCTATGTGGTCATGATAGTGTAGTTGGTACTATGCCTCTAACAATGTCCGTTGCTGGTTGCTGGTTCGAACCCGGCTTGGGACCTTGAGAATCTTTAATTGCTTTTTATTCTGGACAATCCCAATATGTACCAACTCGATTCCAATTCTGCGAAGCATTTTTTCAAACAATAAAACAAAAACGGAAGCTACTTGAGGGATATCATCTTACGCCTTTCATCGTGCGTCTATCTACGCCTTTCTTCACCCCATTCATTTCCTAGCACGTCCTCGCCCTGTGTGATGCATTGTCAGCCCATGTCAACTCCTGGCTCGCAAACTGACACACCTTTTCTGTGGGGGGCCTTCATTCTCCTCCTGCCCCTTCGACTTCTCCTTCAACATCTCCTTCGACTTCTCCAGTCGCTGCAGCAATGCTTCATCCGTCTCGTTCGGATTCTTCGGCGCACGCCTCTCTCTCCCTGGACGACTGAGTTGGGGAACAGGCGGCATTGGAGCCCCGGGTAGGCGGGGCAGTATGACGAGGTCGGAGCCCCCCCGCCGGATTGCGAAGGAGGTCGGCCTTGGGGGCGGCATTCGCCTTCCGATCCCGTTCCCTCTCCATCGCCCGGATTTCCTTCCAGCGAGGGGTGTTCACTGCTGGATCCGGCGTGTCCAGCGGCAGCGGTATAACCTCCCCGTTGTCACCATACGTTTGAAGGAACGCCAGCGGAGCTCTTCGCGCACGTCCACAAACGCCGACTTCCCCACCATTCACCTCTCCACCTTCTTCCTCCTCTGTCTCCCCCACTTCGTCCTCGATGCCCCGCCCTCCCGCTGCCTTCCTCGTTCCGCGTCCACGACCACTGGATTCTGGACCATCCCCTTCTCCACCTTCATCATCATCCGCTCCTGGTGTTTCACCCTCCACCCCTTGCTTTCCTCCTCCTCCTCCTCCTCCCCCTCCTCCCCTACCGCCTCGCCCTTTCCCTTTCCCGTGCCCACGCCCTCGCCCTCGCCCTTGCCCATGCCCGCGACCACCCTGCTCACCGCCAAATCCCCCCACTCTCGCGGTGGGATACGGCTTAGGTGGGTTCGCCATCGGTCTGGAGATGGGGTACTGAGGGCCCACCAGCGGCTCCTCCTCCTCGCTACTGCTCTCCTCGTCCTCCTGCAACTTTCTGCGTGTCTCCATCGCGGCCTCCAATGCTGCACTCGAGGCCGCAATGGCGACCACATCCCCCCTCCCAGCAGAGACGGCCGCCGACGACATTCTTGCAATGCGCGGAGGCAGCGGCGACGTATTCGGGGGCGAAGGGCGGCTCGCCACTGTCGAAGGCGGCGACATATTCGGGGGAGTCGGGTGGCGCACCGCCGTTGGAGCCGCAGCCTCCGTTGACAACGTCGCCATCGGGGGCTTGGGCAGGGTACGGTTAACCTCCGTGGCCTGCCCCACAGGAGTTGCGGGTAGCGAGGGACGTGTTGGCGGGGTCGGAGCTGGGGATCGCGGCGTAGCAGTCAGGGCTCGTTCTCCGGAAGGCAGAGCTGGTAAATGAAATGAGTCTCCACTCCAAACATGTTGTGATTAGGCTTGTTCGTTAGCTTGTGCACTAGACTGTTAGGTCAAATGTTACAATCCACTGGGGCTTTAGGTCCCAGTGTCTGGCTTATATACTGTACAAAATGTAACTAGAATATTCTACATGGTTCCTACTCTCGGGGATGATTAGTAAGCCTTAATCAGCCCTTCGGGCACTTTCCGGCTCATTCTACAACACTCCCCCTTGAGCCTGAAAGTATCCAAGAGACAAAAACAAAATCCAGCTCTCCCGAATCTGCTGTGAACGAGCACGTAGCTTTGCCAACACATGGCCGCTCCCCCTGGAGCCGTTCCGTTCCATCAGCCCGGCGTGATTCTAAAATTCATACCCAGACACCGCCAGATGTGCCTTTCCCTCGGCATTCCGACCCGATGGACAATTCTTCGCGATATGTCCCTTCTGATGGCATCTGTAGCACGTAAACGAGAACTTCTTCTTCCCATGGGCCACCAATGCGACGCTTCCGTCTTCCGGTGCTCCACCCCGCCTCTTCTCTTCGTCCAACAGCGCGCCGGTGACATCCGCGACGGTTAGTTCGGCGGACGATGCTGTCAGTGTCGAGGCAATATTTCCCCACTCCGGGGATAAGTTGTAGATCATCACGTCAACTTCGTCCCGAGAATCAATCTTAACTCCGATCGCTCTCAGAGCCGTCGCCAGCCGCCCGATTCCCGACACATAGTCCTGGACAGGCTTCATCGTATTGTGGTCGAAAGTGTAGAATTCCCGCTTGAGCGCAATGCGGCTGGGCCGAGAATCCTTCTCGTAAATCTCTGCCAGCTTTGCCCACGCCTCAAGTCCATCTGTACACCCTTCGATGTGCTGATACTGGCTCGGATCAATGGTAAGTCCGATGATCGTCAGAATCTCTTCAGATTCCTTGGCCTTGTCTTCGGCCGCCCTAGCCTGCCGTCAAGTCGTGGCTACGGAAGCCACCGGCAAGCTATCTGTATCCGGTGCCGCCCGCTTGTTGATCCATTCCTGAATGATCGTCCACAGTCCAGCTCGACGTAGCACCATGGAAATGGCAAACTTCCAGTTTCCGTGGTTGCCGCTACCAGTGAGCTTTGGGACAGAGGAGAGGAGAGAGTTGATATTAGGAGTAGATGTTGCCGACATGATCAATGATGCGGCAGAGGATGCGGCAGAAGCAAGTTGTGCACCAAGCTAGTGGATTGTGTTGTGATTAGGCTTGTTCGTTAGCTTGTGCACTAGACTGTTAGGTCAAATGTTACAATCCACTGGGGCTTTAGGTCCCAGTGTCTGGCTTATATACTGTACAAAATGTAACTAGAATATTCTACATGGTTCCTACTCTCGGGGATGATTAGTAAGCCTTAATCAGCCCTTCGGGCACTTTCCGGCTCATTCTACAACAAAACACAATCTAGAAGGTTACTCACCTCCGATCTCCCGATTCTCTGCGTGCACGCTGCTCAAATCAGGCGCGGCAAAGAACGCTGGTGGCTGAGGCGCAAATAATTCCGGCGTGGTTGCCAAGAACTGATCGAAATCATCGAAATTCAAGTTTTCTTCAGCCGACCAGCCGGCCAAGTCCATACCCTGCCCTTCCGTGGGCTGCAAGTCGTTTACCCCGGAGTCGAAGCCCCGTCCTTCGGTGTAACTGAAGACCGGCGCTCCTGAGACATAGCCCGGGTGCTTTGCCCAGAAGGAGAGATCGTATGTTGTATTCGCGGTAGTCTGGGAGGTGTTGTCCATAGAGTCTGTGGTGATCTGGGAGAGGCCGTACGTCGAATCCACGGCGGTCTGGGAGAGGTTGTATGTCGAATCTACGGCAGTCTGGGATATGTCGTACGTCGATTCAGAATCCATAGTCTGGTGCAAATCGAGCACCGTAGAGGAATGGAGAGGCAGCGAGAGCGAGGGAGGCGCCGGAGAGGAGTTTGGAGTCGCAGATGAAGATGTGGTAGCCGCTGCAGCCGCAACAGTACTTGCCACCGCTGTCGTTCCCTTTGATCTTTTGGGTGCCTTGAATTCCGGGTTATCTTTCTGCTTCTTGGGCTTTGGCTTTGCAGGCGGCTCTTCAACATCGGCCTGGTCGTCTTCACCATCCGTCTTGACGGAGTTGACTGGGTCGGGCAGAGCCATGGCATCGCGAAGGGCTCGCGCTGTCACATAAGAAAGATATTAGTTTTAAATTTCGAATTCAATTCATAGATGACACTCACGGAAACGTCGCCTCAGAAACTCCACAAAAATGGAGCTTACGCCCTCGTTCCAGTCGGGATGCGAGTCTTTGAAAGTGTTGCCGTTTGGTGACCTTCCGCAAGAATATCTATGGACGCCCGTGATCAGTCAACACAGCCCAACACAACTTTGGAGTAACGTACACCACGACTCCAAGTGCACCTCCCGCTCGCGGCGTCGGGCCACCGAGCATTGTGAAGCCGACCCAACCTGTCTTCTCCATGATCAGACTGTGCAGCCGATCAATTATCCCTTCCAACTGGTCGATTGACCTAACAAAAATAATCAGCGCGACACTTCTGCAACTGCAACGAAACAACTTACAGCTGGGCCAACTCTGGCGTTAACTCGACATCCTCGGTCTTATTCTCCAACTTCGCTTTCTTGACTCTCTCCAGCTCCAACTTCACCTTCGTCTTCACGTCGTCCGTCTCGGCGTCAAACAACTTTTGACTCACAGCCCTCCTCGCCGACATCCTCGCTGACGCCTGTTGCTTGATTGTAGCCTTCAACGCGGGCGCTGGCTCTTCGCCCTCCATACCGACCCAATCAACATCGCTTTTGTGTATTGCCTCGAAATTCGCGTCCTTCAAGCCCGCCGTGACGCGCTCGGGATACAGCTTTTGGTACAACTCGACGAGCTGGGGGTCGCGATGGCGCCGTTTGTCTTTCCACAGTGCCGCGGAAATTGAAGCCGTGTCGTCTTTCTTCGCCGCGGTTGCACCTGATTTTCGCGCGTCGAGACGTGATTCCGGAACCAGGTGCGCAGTTGCTGGGGAGTTGAAAGGGTAAGTTATTTATTCGCCCGTTTTGACGTGTCACAGCGTGTTTGCTCACCTGTTTCCTTTTCTCGAGCGCCTGGCCCAACACTGCGGATTGTTGAGGCGTGAGGCTGGTGTCCGAATCATCCGCAGGTAAGCCCAAAACCGCTTCCTCTGGCCATTTTTTTAGCCACTCTGCGTCGATCTGCGTGAAGAAGCTGATTTGGTCTCCCTCGGACTTGCTCTTGATGTATTTGCCAACGCGCGCTTTAAGCCAAGCCAGCTGTTCGGTGTTGCTCCAGGGCTTAGGAGCCATTATCATGAAGACGCACAAATAAGTAGGTGGTTCGGGGGAAGGTCAGGGACTATGTTTTTCATGTGCCAGATCTTCGCAACATTGTTGATCAAACCGTCGGATTTATATATTATTTTATCCAGATCATTTTATTTTCCCGTTTATCTTGCCCAAAGTATCCACCCCGCTGCGAGCTTGTGTTTATCACAGAATTCCTCGCCGCCCATTCCGTCGGTACCACCCTCGAAGTCTCTGTCACAAATTTGCAAATGCATAAGCCACACCTGTCATTTATTATTCCAGCGCACTCACCTTTCTCAGTGTTTCAATACCATCAATATTACTCTCGAGCACGTTGGACTCCCCCGTTGGCCAAACGCTCGTCCACTCTTCCTCCAGTGAGATCCAGAATTCGGAGACCTGGTTATCTCTCACAACTTGCACGTAGTGTTGTATGCGCATGCCCAACCAGTTTTCCTGCTCGGCAGTGGTCCATAATCGTGGTCCCATATTTGGTGGGTGTGTTGTTTCGTGCCAAAAAATCTCATTTTAAATCTACATTTCCCCGAAGACCCAATCTTCGATCTAGCATCGCCAAATCGGGATTCCCAACTCGGTCCAACAAAACGCCCTCGCTGCGCCGTCTTCCATCAAGTAAGCACATGCACCACCTGCCAGAATTCTATCTTATAAATCTGGTCGCTTCTTCACTTCCTCCCTACCATGACTGAACAATCCACCCCCGCAGTCGCAAGCAGCGCCTCCAACCCCGAGAAGGAGTTGGAGGCGCTGCTTGCGACGGTTGCGGGCCTCGCGCAAATGTCGCTGGCGTTGGCCAAGCATTGCGTTGACCTTCAAAGTATGTCTTTTATCCGATCTACGTGCGGTCGTCTCAATTTCTTCCCAGCGCGCCTGCCCACCGTCTTCAACGCTGCAGTGAAGGCCAATGTTGCTACCATTGTCCGTACGTTCGCAGTCTGTCTGATCTCCCTCCCTTTTTTTGCTCATTGGTCCTACCTTCAGCTGCCGCACCCACCTGGATTGAGCTTGTCGCGCGCACTCCTGATCAGTTGGACGCTGCCCACCCTCCTGGATCTGGCGACGATCTCGCGTACCACGTCGTCACGGCTGGCCGGGAGCCTGGTCTATACACCACTGTGTAAGTCCTGTCCTTTCATGCATGGCCTGTTTTACCTCACTGACTATCTCTTCCCAGCGCGGAATCGGACTACCAGGTCAACGGTGTTCCCACGGGCAAGCGACTCAAGAAGGGGAATCGTATCGAGGCCCTTGCCTACTACCGCACCAAGTACGCCAGCCAGGAGGTCCACAAGTGGGCGCCCGAGGATGAAGTCCTCGCCACCACTGCTTCCAACGCTGCCCGCCGCTAAGGTGTGACGATCTTTCTTTTTGACTTACGCCGCTCACCTTTTCCCTTTCTGGCTTTGTAGTATAGTTTATTGGAGCAGTTGTGCGGCATATCCATACATACATTGTATTAAGCATATGTATCGTATATACTGGAATGATCGTCTTTGTGCAACGCTCCTCGTAGTCGAAGTTTATAGTAGAATAAGGGTAAGATAAAAAATAAATCAAGAGATTATTGGGAATATGAATGCGGATACTCGAGTTACCACAGCCAAGGTTCCTCCCACTCCTTCAACCCGTTAAAATGATCCCAACACAGATACCCCCATACTGTGCAATCCACGCATCGCTCGCAAAGCCCTTCGCCATCATTGCCATCCTTCTCGCACTTCTCGGGGTTCTTGCAGTTGCCACAGATGCCGGAAGAGTTAGGCCTCGACGCGTCGCTCTGCCTCGGTGGATGTGCTGGCGCAGGGCCGCTGGGGATATAGCGATATCCCCGAAAAACTCGGCCATGAGGTGCGGGCAATCTAGCACGAGATATCAGTGATTCAGATATGATCCTCGCCCTCTGCAAATGACCTACTTGGCGTATTCTGCAGTGGCGGTCATCTCGATAGAAACAACGATAGCAGGGCCGGCCTGGGACTTCTTTGATGGCTCCCTGTTGATCACGAAAAATTAGACGCAAGAACCAGATCTCGATCGACCCACCGAGATATCGCCATCTCAGCACCACTCCCGCCGCCCTCACACACAGTCGCGTCGGTATTTCCACCACCCCGTGCTGATCCCGAATGAACCTTGATGGCTGAGGCCATACTCACCAACATTTCGGCCGCCGTCGTTTCGTCCTGCGCCCGCGTCGGCTCGTCAATGAGGTCCTGCATCGACATCTCCCGCGCGTCCCGCACGTCTTGAATCACAGTAGACACTACGTTTCAATAGTTGTAGCGTTGAAACCCACCCATGGGCAGTTGTACAACAATGCACCTTGTTTTTCCATCTGCTCGTCTGCAGAGTCTGACAGATCGTCGTCCAGCGACGCTGATGCGCCTTCCGAATTGCGCATATCCGCTTCAAACATGGCCGCCATTTCACTGTGTTACTTATTGAGTGAAGAGTAGACTTGAAATGAGAGACAGAGCGCCCTTACTCATAGGTGAGAGGTTGAGTTTCCTGATCATCCTCTGAAGCTAGCAGATTCTCGTCGTCGGACGGAAATGTACACGTAGTTGGGTCGTCCCTAGCATAAGTGCTTACCAGGCATTGTAATGAAGAAATAACGGTGAATGTACCTCACAATTGCTTTGGGTTTCTTCGGGGGGTCCCATCGACGTTTCTTCGCTTTGGCTTGAGCACTGCTTGGTCCCCGTCAGTGTCTCCCGACGAAACGCTGAGATCAAAACACTGACCGCCTCTCTTGCATCTGGAGCCGTTTGCGCTCTCGGATTTCGGAGTTACTGGGGGTTGAGGTGTACAATTGAAGTCAAAGAGATCGAGTGGAACAAACCTCGCGTAGTGACGACGACTCACCTCGCGCCGATGAGACGGGGGCTCTCGAAGTACGGCAGGAAAATGTGCTATCAAGCCGCTAAATGCAAATGGACAAATGAACTATCCACTATACACCAACAACCAAATCACACTACAACCAATCACTCCTCTTGTATTGAGGTAGGCTGTTTGTCTTTGTACTGTTTGCTGTGAAGCGGTAGTACGGGCTCTGTCTGCAGCTGAAGGAATCCTTTTCTTTGAAAAGGTAAGAGCTGGAACTAATCCGGCACTCTTTGATCTCTCAGTTGTACGGGTTTTTGGAGCAGGTTTGGTCCAAGATTGAAATTCTTGAGAACCTTCTCCTTGATACTCTTCTTCCGAAGATGAACGGTTTGTAGCTAGGTTCTTCTTAGGTGACATGATGAACCAGCTTAACTCAAGCTTTCAATTGAAAGACTCGAGTTCTTCGCACTTGTTTGAGTACGACTTTCACTACTCGAGTAAGGACAAATCCTATTCCGAAAGCAAGTTTCTATCACAGTTTTTGCTATAATCCCCTCGCGGTGGGCTCCAGATGAGACGGGGGCTCTCGAAGTATGGCGGGAAAATGTGCTATCAAGCCGCTAAATGCAAATGGACAAATGAACTATCCACTATACACCAACAACCAAATCACACTACAACCAATCACTCCTCTTGTATTGAGAGCTTTGAGTCGGGTAGTTCGGGGTTTGAATCAAGGGTTTGTTGACCCTATAGCTAGTCTGTACTCGTAGGGGTACTTGCTAAGATCGCTACTCAATTAAGGTGTCTTATTTGAGTAAGGTTCTTGGATATTGTCTGGGTAGTTCTGGTCTTATTTCAAGACTAATGCGGTACAATGTACGATGTTTTAAGAGTTTAATGACACAAGGTCGGGTTTGGGTGTCTAATAGACGGGTTTGTGGTTATACACCAAGGTTTTTGGATGGCTTTCGGCCTTAAAAGAGCTTTCGACTCAATATGATTCAACGAGACTGGTTCTGACGGCTTTCGGCCTTAAAAGAGCTTTTGGCTCAGTACTGATGTCGGCTTTCGGCCTTATTCAAAGGGTTTTCGACCCAGTTCTCGAGGTTTCTTATATTTTTAAGGTCTGATCCAAATCCAAATCTATTTCTGGTGCTAGGTGTCTGTGGGCTAGGCCGGAGCTAATCAAATCTAGTGGAACAAACAAGGACAACCAACTCTGGTGCCTGCCTCCAAGGGATATGCGCTCCCGTTCCTGCCCTTTCTGCCCCTTATTTATACTACTCTCAACCTGCTTACACTACTTGTTTTACGCTACTTGCTCTCTAATATGACTCGTACGGCCTCCTGTCTCCGTCGGCGTCCCTCGTTCTTGATTGGCCAGTAAAGGTGTGCTCTGACAGTTGCACATGGTCGTTGGCTTGATCCATCAAGGAGCTCTTCTTGGCAACTGATGCCTTGCTCGAGTAAGGTCTTCTTCGTCTGTGGCTCTATGTCCCGAGCCCGGAAGGGTCTTCTTCATCTAGCCTGCCATCGTAGCTTCAATACGGTACCCCATAGTCATAGGTTAGCTCAACCCGTCTATCCATGATTCGATTAGGAACCTAGGATGCCTTATCCGATTTAAGGATTATCGCGATCTCTATAGTGATGCTGGTTGCCTAGATCCGGAATTGCCGGTTCTATTCTTGGATGCTATCCGTCTTGGCAGTATCTGCCTTCTCTCAGTAGCCATTCCCATCATGTGGCCTGAACGCGCTAGTCCTTTGTGTCAAACACGGACAATCTTAGTCTAGTCAATCTTTTTATGAAGGACTTGGTTCCGCCACTGTGCAAATATGATAGTTTCCTTCCCATCTCCTTGGTAAGTGTCCCAGCAAGCAGCCTTAGGCTTTATATAACCTAGTTTCTCTGCCACGATAGTCTAGTTCCTTACTCTGACATATATTGGCCCCATTTGTGGAGGTACCGCTATAGATCCTCCCGGTTCATTCCCTAGTGCTATTAGACTTGTTAGGCTACTCGTTCGGAGCTCCCAAAAGCCTCTTAGGTATGTAGCACACATGCTTGACAGCTGGAAATGCGTAAAATGCGCAAATTCAGGTGTACTTGATTACACGACTTATCACCGATGCTGCTTGCGCCTCTCCTTCGTCGTCAAGTATCTGTATCTGCTTGTCTGAATGTGTCGATGCATGAATGGACAATGGACCGCTTACATGGAATCGTGGCCATCCAAGTTCAGGCGAATCCGAAGGCATGCGTGATGGCAAGAGGAAAGATTGTAGTAGCTTGTTTATGTGGAATAAGCCCACTCTCAAGCCCAGCTCGCACATCTAGCCAGAATCCACCTCATTTGCGCGGAATTCTTTGAGAAAGACCCAGGTTACTGGTCTTGAGATTATTTAGAGTCTAGGAAACAGCAGAAAGTAAGTAGAGGAAGACATAGGATAAAAGTTTTGTGTTTCCGGCCCCGTTATGACGAGTGTAACACGCGTTACTAGCGTGACTTTCCCCTTTCGTCATTCACCTTCGTCAAGCATTTCCGCCACCTCCTGTCCAGTAAACCGTTTGACTTCGCGGGGCGGTTTTATTGGTTTAGCTTGAGGTAGGTTCTCAACCTCCTTCCAAAGTTTTGGGAGTTGTGCAGACCGGTGTTTATATGCGATATTTTTGATTCCGCCAGAACCGCCGTTTCAATGCGCCTTTCACGGTTTGATTCTTTGCCTCAAAACCTCAGGTCTTGTGCTTTATTGCATTTAGGAACCATTCCGACGTCAAGCTGTACGATGCGCTAAATGCAATGAGCAATCTGGCTCGTTACGGCCCCCTTTTATTTTACTATTTTTTTCTGAAAGGTGTGTCTCCCCTTGGTCCTGACTCTTTATCTATTCTGTCGACTCACATTTTATTTCAGGTCGCCTTTTAGACACAGGTTTGCCGACTTTCTCGTTCCTCACCACTTTCGTGACCGTGTTACTCGGTGATATCACAGCCATCAAAGCCGCCTTGCCTCCTTCCCTCCTTCTCCCGTCGATCTCTCGTCACTATAAAAGTAACAGTGATGGCACGACTTCGGCTTTTCTTTGTCCACAGAACGTCCACGCCACTCGAGCAAATTTTGGTACGACTTTTCCTCTCCACCCCTCGTTTCAAAAAACGCGTCGAGGAGATGTCCCCACAGAGCCGTGCGCTGATTCATACCGCTGGATCTATGGTGGCACTGTGAGGGCATCTCCTCGACGCGCGCCATATGCACCGCGTCCTCTTCGTCATTAGCACACTACTCACGCTTCTTAGGATCTATGCCTCGGACCACACGCTCTGGAGCCGAGTTCTCGCCCTACACCCTCAATGGGTTCGAGTACGACCCAGGCCCTCCCACCGTCATAGAAACGGGGATTTCCCTGGGTCCCTACTTGGAGGCCGCCCTCGCTGCCGCTGACCGCCGTGCAGATCGCCAGGAGGAAGAGAACAGCGAGGTAGACGAGTGGGAGGACGAGGAGTGGGAGGACGACTTAGAGGTTGCGTCGCGCCCACCCTCTCCCACCTCGGACGCGTCTTCTTCGCCGGCCTTCTCCCACCCCAGCACGCCACAACCCTCTCCCTCTACGTTGGTCGCCGCTTCGCCCTCGCCCCCCTCCGACACCGTGGACAAGGACGCAGAGATGCCGATGCCGATCCTTTTGCCAGGCGGGGATGTCGAGCACAACAGGCGGCGTGACGCCGCACGCGCCCATCGCGAACGCAAGAGGCGGGACCAAGCGCCACGAACACCGTATGACAAAGGACTGGACACCCGCTTTGACCAATCCTACCGCACATTGGCACCCGAGCACGTCAGTCTCTCCGCCAGCCGTCTGGCTCACTCGAAGACCGGCTGGATAGGCTTGCGCTGCACGAAGAAGAAGGGAAAGGGGGTTAAGGGAAGGCGTGTTCGCAAGCTGTGGACGGTGGAGGAGCTCAAAGCTTTGGGGTATCGCCGCATCAAGTGGGATGGCAAGTATGTCTCATACTTTCCCGGAAAACGAGTGTCGTTCTGATGTACCACAGGCACCCTATGGTCATCGTAGACCGCGATGGCCGCATCGTCGCAGTGTTCGTAGGAAAACCAGACGACCGGAAGTGGGACACCGAGGTTATCCAAGGCGCCTGCCGTGCAATGGACCGGGCGTCGCGGAAGGGTCTCGAGACGGGGGCTCTGACTGCCAAGGACCGCGATCATCGTCGTGGCGCTTTCCTCTCCCTTACCACCGGTGTTTCTTTCGGCGGCGGGCAAAAGGTTTAATATTTTCCAGTATACGTTGAATAGATATCCCAATGAATACCGTTACACTTTTTAGATCACCAATAGTGCTACCATTTAGTCTATTGGCTTGGCTCTAGCCATAGGAATTGATGTCTAAAGCCATGGCACTAGCCATGGATGGCTACGGCCATGGCATTTGTACTAAGTACATGGAATAAAGTCCCAGTGGCGGGGATTGAACCAAAAGGCTTTTGGTTACCCAGGTATGCAAACCATAAGTAACCACACTAACCAATAGACTAGAGAGGATATAGGAGCAATGGAGTGTATCAGGGATGGGTTGGTTCGATCTTTTTTACATAATAGGCTTATACAGTGCCATGGTGGCCCCGCCTTAGGGGCCGGTTAGGGTTAGGAGGTTAGGAGGTTAGGTTCTGTTAAGTTAGGGTTAGCTCTCGGGTCCCCAGGTATATTTATGAGAAAAAGATGATTTGTGAGCCTTTTGATGGTTAGGTTGGTTAGGTTGAGTTAGGTCCGGTTAAGGTTAGAAACACCCCAGAAACACATAATAAGCCTTGACAAACAATTTCGAAGACCTAGGGCAGCTTGCCTGCCCTAGGTCTGGGTATTAGCTGGCCTGGGTAGGTTAAGGCTTGCCTTAACCTAGCCAGGACCAAAAACACAGTTAATATGGCCAGTTTAGTGTAGTTGATAAGTTTGTTACTTATATTGAATATATGGTTTATGTCTAGTTGGGTTTGATCACCCGTAGAGGCTGTATTTTTCTTTAATTTGCAGCATTAGCCCGTTAGTCTAAATCATGGCTGCAGCCAAGGCCTTGGCTAGTGCCATGGCTTTAGTCAACAATTCCTATGGCTGCAGCCATGTGCATTAGTCTAAATATTAGTGCTATGGCTCTTTAGATGCCAGGAAATCTAGTGAATTCAAAGGGGAAGCATCGTTTACAGCCCTTTGCGGAACATAGGGCGCGGCGTTTTTTTTTTTCCTTTTTGAGACATTTTCGATCTTTTCGACCATTTCCCTCGCTGCGGGCTCAATTCTCAATGTTTCACTCTGAAAAATATATGAGCTGAATGGCAGCAAAATTCTGCATGTCCTCTCGTGCTTCGTTTATTTTTATTCCACCTGTATAATATGCAGTATGAATTTATTACTGTTTCAAGCAGATCTCCTCCCACAAGGGGAGATGTTGATATCGTGCTCCAGGCCGTGATTATAGCAAAGATAGGTGTATTTCAGAGGTCACCTCGTCGCCATATTTGTTTTTTTGTGTCCAAACGATGCAATTGAATGTGAAATATTAGTGTGTACTCAAGTACAATGTTTCTGCATGATATATTGACTGGTTACTTAGATGTTTGTTCTGGGCCCCCTATGGGGTCCTTAGAAGAAACCACACAACTCAGATTCTTGGTACATGCCTTCATGATGGAACGCGACACACTTTAATTTGACATCAGTTACGGATAACTGCACCACGTGACTGTTACAGATGGTAAATTGGCGCGCTTCGTGTGCTAGCGCGAAGGCGTTCAACGGTAAGCTGAGCCGTAGGGTCCATTCTAAATACCTCATAAGGGGCCCAGAACAAACCTCTTTGAAACTGGTGGATAGATAATGCAGCAACTCTGTACTTGAGTAGACACTAATATTTCACATTCAATTGCATCATTTGGGCGCAAAAAAACAAATATGGCGACGAGGTGACCTCTGAAATACACCTATCTTTGCTGTAATCACGGCCTGGAGCACGATATCAACATCTCCCCTTGTGGGAGGAGATCTGCTTGAAACAGTAATAAATTCATACTGCATATTATACAGGTGGAATAAAAATAAACGAAGCACGAGAGGACATGCGGAATTTCGCTGCCATTCAGCTCATATAGTTTTCAGAGTGAAACATTGAGAATTGAGCCCACAGCGAGGGAAATGGTCGAAAAGATCGAAAATGTCTCAAAAAGGAAAAAAAAAACCGCCGCGCCCTATGTTCCGCAAAGGGCTGTAATCGCGCGGCTCCTGAAGAACAAACATGTTAAACGCATCGCGGGGTTTCAGTCAAGTAAGTGCCAAGCAAATCAGTTGAGCGTACACCTTCATAATAATCAGGTGCTTTCGCAGACTGGGCGCCCAAGGTGTATGAAGATTATGCGGAATCTCTGAAACAGCTTTTCGAGAAGTATCCGGGCCTCGAACACAACTTCGAAAATTCTATCTTCCCCGCCGCGACTTTCAACTGTAGTCCCGACAGCATCAGCTTCATGCACACTGACTACAACAACCTCCCAAGCGGCTGGTGCAGCATCACCGCAGGTGGTCAGTTCAATGCCGAGGAGTCTGCCCTCCTATACATCAAACAATTTAAAGTGATGGTCGAGTTTCCATCAGGCGCGTCTGGTTTCATCCTTTCGGGATCCGTTGACCATGGCAACACCCCTCTGGCAGCTGGCGAGATGCGCTACTCGATGACCCAGTACTGCGCGGGCGGACTTTTCCGCTGGGTTAAGTACGGGTTCAAGTCGGCCAAGGCGCTCTTAGCCCAGACGGGCGGGAAGGTGCTGCGGGAGGCGTACGACGGGGTCCCAGGCTCTCGGTGGCAATCAGCACTTGATTTATTTTCCAAATTAGACGAAATCGCGATTGATAGGCAAAAGGTGTTTGGCGAGAAGTAGCAGATCTTACTTACACATGGGGTTGGGACAATCGAAATATTAATAGAGTTTGGGATGCGAATAACATCATACTTGAGTCTTGATCAGTTACCTGAACGCCCCGTCCATCTCCTGAACTTCAAGATGAATGCTAACCAGGCGCTGTGGCGGGCACACATCGGTGAGTCTGCTTTGTTTCTACGGGAGCAATGGGCTTACTAGCATCGATCAAGACCGCCTCAACCGTATGTGCGAGGATCCGGTGAAGGGGCCGGAACTTAAGCGTCGTCTGTCACTCTTGAAGGGGAAAGCAGCTCAAGACTTCCGGCTGCTGTTGGTGGAGCGGCGTCGCATTATCGAGGTTTTGGAGACTGCGGGAGGTGATGAGTTGAAAGAAACGGAGGTGCTGCCGCAACCTCCCGTGGGCTTCGTCTATGTTGTTGAAGAGTGAGTCCCTTTTTTTTTGTCTGGCCAAACGAGGGCTTACAGGCTGCAGCGACGCAATTTGCTTGGCAAAATTGGACGCGAAGGGCAATGCGAGCGCGACGCTCTATGTTGCGGATGCACGTCGCGTGGTCTGTCCACCACCAAAATAAATAGATGTTGATTGTATACATTTGATTAAAATTGCACTTGCTCATGTCTACCCACCTCGAACGAAAACGCCGGTCTGATAATGCGGACAGGGACGCCACAAAACGGCCACAGCACCACCCTCCCCCCGTCGAGCTCGCCGCTGCGTCGGGACGCAAGCGACCCCGGGACGACGACTTGGACTGGGAGGGGCAACAAAAAAGAGAGCACATGGCATTCAAACGAACGCGTACTGATTCGGATCAGTCAGGTGTGTTTGATTTCGAGCAGTAGGAAATACTTACACCCATGCATCTGTAGAGCAGCCGAGACAACCTCCGCTGAGTGTGCACTTGGAGAGGGCGCAGGGAGCTGGGGTCGTGGCGGCGGCGGGTGGAGGTAGGATTTCGTATCTGCAACGCAGACATAATCAGCAGCTTGCATGGAAGGCCGCCGTGGCCGAAATCATAGATACACAATTGACGATGTGAGGCTACGATTGATGAGATGAGATCTGTGGATGTGTTTAACAACGCGCAGATGTTCGAGAAATTAAATATAACACACCTTGATTCTATCTACCTAGCATGTCGCCCTCCGTGCCCGCCCCCGTTGCAGAGAAATTGGCGGCATTGACCCCTGCGGAGGACAAGGCGTTCAAGCGCAGTGAGTTGTATAACCCGAGCGATTTCAATGTGGACTCATCTGGAGCAGAAGCGCTCGCCCTGAACGGCGCGCAGCCAGATCCCGTCTTGCAGCGTTGGCTGGACCGATACATGCCACTTCCGACCAAAGTAAGGCCTCCGGGCTATGTGGCGGGCGGGGCGGTGCAGGAGCGCATCAGACAGCGCGCGGAGGCACGCAAGAAGCGCGTGGACCGGCTTTTGGCGCTGCGTGCGGCTTGTAGGCCAGGGGTTATCATTAGTCGCCCCATCATCGCCGTCAGCACCAGACCGCCTGGACACATCCCAGGAATGGAGGCCTGGAAGCAGCGCGAGTTGAAAAGAGCCCGGCGGGCACGCGTCGCGCAGTTGATGAAGTTGCGGGGGAGTGGGAGTAAGGGCGGGGTCCGCACCAAGAAGTAGTCGGTTGATGACGGAAGGCGGGGTGGGTGCGCATCATTATATTCTTGGAAAATAGGAGATCTAGTTAGTAGAATGGATCTGGTCGTAAATTGGCTCGTGATGCGAAACACTTACTGTACAAGGGTTCTTTCTAGGACCTCGTGTGTTTTCATCTTCTTAATCATGTGTTGGACTCAAAGAATTGATATCATTCATCACAAAATTCGGGGCTACTGCTGTGCGGCCCGCGCACGAGGGCGAGGACGCATGGAGATAGGCGCAACGCCGGGATCCATCAATTCCGCGAGGGTGTAGGCCACAGCGGTGCACGGGATCTTCTCCTGAGAGGGATAGAAACGAGCGTTGCGGAGTTGTCGGCCGCGGGAGGGCGCCTCGGCGCAACCGCAATAATTGAGGGACACTTCATGAGGTCCGGAGGCGTCCATTATCACGAAGTCGTTGTCAGCAACGGGGGCGGGGCAGAAATCATACAGCTTATGGCCTAGCTGGATTCGCAGGCCTGCTGCCTTCAATGTAACCCCGACAAGGCCGGAGGAAGTCCACATCTTGAGGCAGATTAGTACGACAAAAAACATAAATTGTTGTCCTCACCTCAATACGATGCAAGGGAGTCTTGATATGTTGCTCCACCATGCACTCCTTGCATAGCCATTCCGCAGCGAAGCAATGAAGGCAGCGGAAGGTCGGGTTCTTGTGCGCGCATGTCGCACATTCCTTGCCGCGTTGGTGGTCTTGGGTGTTGTGATAATCGAATTCCAGGTCACGAATGGCCTGGAGTGTGAGATCCTGCGAGCTGTAAGTATACGGATTTGGGGTATGAGAAAGAAGCGGCACACTTACACGATACGAAGGGTCCATGATGGCCAGAAGAGAGGTGGGTGGATTGCCGTTTTGAGATCACCCGCCTATCTGTATCTGGATTCTGGGCGAGTCGCGTACTCAGAACCACGAAAGAAATAAAAACACAATGAAAAACACGTCGATTCATGTAGATTGAGACACAGTGAATACCGACAACGACGCGACCCCATAATAAAATGACTCATCCATGCATTTCACCCCATCTCCTCACGCTCGCGTCGAAATTGGTGACGGTAGGCATCGGCCGCCGCTTTCGTTGGGAAGGTCAAGACGGTTGGCGCCTCATCTGAAGGGGGGCGTGCATGGTACAGCCTCATGGCCTCGCCACTGAGAGTGTAAGTGTCCAGAGTATCGAGGCAATGGAAGGTGAGAGGCTTACACTTCTGTAGTAGCGTCTTCATCTACCAAGAACCAGATGGGCCGGATTTGTCTGACGCCGCCGTTGGTATCCTTCATGAAAAAGGTGCGGAAGTCAGCCAACGAGGCCAGGTACTTGGTACAAGTACGGAGAGTGCGCGCCACGTAGCACGGCTTGATGGGTGAAAGGGTGCAGCAAAAGTCCTCACTGCAGTCGAACGCCAAGTATCTATTTAAAAGGTGTCAAGACCGGTGTACTGTGAAGAGTTGATGCGATAGTACCTGTCTTGCGTGAATAGATTGGGAGGGATATGGTACCAACAGTCGTCAGATTGACTTGACATGCGGCTCGCTCGGATGGGTTCGGTGGGGCGTGCAAATGAAATCGTTGTCGGTGTTGGCGCCAAGTGAAAGAGGCGTGCTCATGTGAGTTGTCCCAATTTGGAGTTGCCATCAATTTCCCCATCATTTTGATTTCGCCAAGATTTCGCCTCATCCACGTCGCGACGGCGGCGCCGCGACGTGGATGAGGCATTCGTCTCTTACAATTTACACAGTACACTATCCTTCGTGACGACCGTGCCCTCCTTGCCCTCCTTGTATTCTCCCTGCTCTTGAGTGGTGTCCATCTCCGAAAATGTGAGGTGACCGGAGCAATGGAGCTGGCAACTTATATCGTACAACACACAGATATCAGACGACAAAAAGTATCTAGGAGAGAAAGAGAGAGAGGAAGTCAGTGGGTATTTCTTTCGATAATGACGGCTGGTCTCTCACTTTTGCTTTAGGAATAGGAAGTCGACATTGACCATGGATTCTCCCTTTTGCAGATCCGTACCGGTTTTTTTTTTCAAGCGGAAGGTTCCATCGAGTGCCAGGATAGGACAAGTGAGAGAGGGCTCGGGTTTGCTCATGGTTGACAACGAAGATAGGGATGGGCGATATATCGCGAAGGTATGATATATCACGATCTAATATTCCATGTGCTGATATGCGTAGTCGCTTCCTTTCTGCCATGCCGCCCAAGAAGAGAGGCGCAGCGCTCACGATAGTGCCAAACAGCGACAGCGAGAGCGACGACGACGTGGTCGAACGTCCCCACCGCGTCGAATACCTCCAGGAGCAGCATGTCCACCGTGGCGCTGACGGCCACATGCACCACAAATTTGCCTTGGTAGAAGCGCGTGCGTCTCCGAGCAAGCAGCGCAAATCTGCACCTAGGCTCCTCCCCGATTTCTCGCCCTCTGGAATCGATCGCTTCGAAGGGTGGGTGGCTGGGGATGCGCAATTTGAAGGAGAGGAGGACGGACCGGTGTATGATGTAGCGGGCGAGGGTCGGGATCCTGAGGAGCGTGGGCCCATTCGCAAGGAGCCCCGAGCGCTTCGCGCATCGGTGCGTGCTCTTTTTCACCCGTCGCTGATGTTGCTAATGCCTAGCTGGATGTAGGACAACGCTATAGGAATGTGGGTCAGCAAGAAGAAACCCCAAGCGTACCTCGATGAGCTCATACTTCTGGAGGGGCGTGGAGAGTACGGGGAGTACGATGAGTGCATCCTCTGCGGGGTTGCTGCCGCTATCTACCGTTGCCGGGAGTGCTTCACAGACGACCTCTACTGCCAGAAGTGCATAGTGGCTCATCATGTCGACACCCCGTTGCATAAAATTGAGGTACCCGAAACGTAACTCTTCCCGTATGCGAACGCTAATCATAGACAGGTCTGGGATCCGAAGGAGGGGATGTTCGCGAGGACGACTTTGAAAACACTGGGCTTACGCATACAGCTTGGGCACGGGAAGCGAGGAAAAGGACGACGGGGACTATGCGTGCTACCCAGCACAGCGGTCAACGATGACTTTGTCGTGGTCGCCTCAAACGGCATCCACGAAGTTGGTCTCGACTTTTGCAACTGCTCCACCGCTCAGCCGCACGACATTCAGCTGATGCGTGCTCGGTGGTACCCGGCTACCGGCAAGAATCCCCAAACCGCGGGCACTTTTTCGGTGCTGCGGCGGTATCACTTAATGGCGTTGGAATCCAAATGCTCCGGCTCTGAATTTTACAACAGCCTCGCGCGTGAAACGGACAATTCGGGTACGGAGCCGGTTCGGGTGAGTGTGGACGTCCCTGCGCGATGCGATGCGTTCTGACACTGGGCGCAGGATCGGTATGACGAGTTTCTGCGCATGACGCGCGAGTGGCGGCATCTTCAGATGCTGAAGCGCGCCGGACGAGGCCACGACCCGACTGGCGTGGACGGGACGAGGGCGGGGGAGTGCGCCCTTCTTTGCCCTGCTTGCCCGCAGCCCGGCAAGGATTTGCCGCCAGACTGGAAGAACGCGCCGAAAGAGAAACGGTGAGTCTATGCCTCAGATATAATGGACATAGACTGATTCAGGCGCCGCTTAGACATCTATATGCCCTATTCCTCGCTCTGGATGCCAATTTCCGGATGCGGAGGAAGAAGATCTCGAGCGAGGAGAAAGATCCGTCCCTAGGCGACGGGTGGTCTTTCTACGGGAAGATAGCACCGTACTATGACTACCTCGCAAAGAACTGGAACCAGAAACAGGCGGTGAGCTCTAATGCGTCCTGTTTCCATTGATGGTTGTTCATCGTCAATGCAGCGGAGCACATGTGTCGCTCACGACGCGGTCGACAAACCGGATCGCGAATCACGAGGCACGGCTTCGTCGGGGATCGCAACGGTCGACTGCGCTCGCCACAACATGAAACGGCCCAACGCAGTGGGCGACTTGCAACTGGGAGAGCGGTAGGGCCTTAAGTACCATGCAATATAACCTGCTCACAACACTCTTCAGGTATATCAACATGGACTACATCTTCTTCATGGGGCTCGCCGGTAGCGAGGTATCTGAACTCTACGTTTCGTACGACATCGCGTGCCAGTGGCACAAGAACATCTGGGATCGCATGAAGACTTTCGACGAAAGTATACAGCTCCACCTGGGGAAGAAGTACTACGTCTTCCTGATCCCGAAGTTCCACTTGCCTGCTCACATCGAGGCGTGCAACGTCCTTTTTTCCTTCCACTTAACGCGATACGTCGGGATGACGGATGGAGAGGCACCGGAGCGCGGGTGGTCTAGCCTGAATCCATTGGCGACCAGCACGGCTGAGATGGGACCTGGAATGCGGAGGGATACAATCAACGACGCTTTCAATGATTGGAATCACAAGAAAATCATTGGCCTGGGTATGTTCCACGGACTCGACGATATGGGTATGACACTGACGCTGCGTACAGGGAAATGGGCGTTGAGGAAGGTTACGGAATGCGTGCCAGAGTTGATCACTTGTAGCGTCGAGTTGGAGGAGCTCGAGGATTCCCTTCGAAATTTGGGTGCGGGAGACACGTTGGAGGCGTGGAGAAAGGAGGTTGAGGCCTGAAGAACCCGAACCCGTTCGCGTCGAGGGTGAAGCACAAGACAGTACTGGACGTTCGGATGGAGATGGCGCAGGAGGTCGAGCGGGAGATGGACGAGAATTTGCTTGAGGGCATGGAGATTTCGGAGGACATGCATGCGACGGAGATGATCGGGATGGGCCTCCAGCTGGAGGAACTACAGTGAGTCGGCCCCTTGAATGTGTGACAGCAATGACTCACATGCGGTATCAGGCGGAATCTGGCGTTCGACGTCGGCCGGGTGGGGAAGCATCCAACCTCAGAGCAGCGCACCAACATGACGGAGCGATCAAATAAGCTGCGGCGAAAGCTACTCACCTGGATGGATGCGCAGGTGACCTTCATCCCGCATGTCGCCCTTTTGCGTGCGGAGGAGGACCGAGCTCGCCTGAGAATCGCAGCGACGCAGGCGCAGCCGGGGATCCAGGTGCAGCACATGACGCTCTGGATGCCGTCCAACATCAAGAACCGCGTTGAGTGCGACCTTGAGCTCTACGAATACGAGTTTCGCCTGCGCGTCGCACAGGGGAACGAGGCCCTGGAGGACGTGCGTCACCAGCTCCTGATACGAATGCACTTGTACAAGTACAAGGATCGATTCGCTCGCGGGGTCAAAGCGAACACCCGGTGTCAAACGAAGATCGATGGTGTGGAGGAACGAGTTCGACGCGGCGGACCGCTACCGTGCAGCACGACGAGCGCTAGTGGGGCTTGGGAGCCAGGTGGAGGACAGGTCTTGGGAGGTTACGCTGCGGCCGCTGTTGGAGGCAGATGTGAGGGGGATGCCTCGTGCGCTGTTCCAGGACCCAGAGCGCAAGAAGTTGCTGCTGCAGAAGGGGCCGGAGGCGCGGAGAAAGGCGGAGATCGCGGGGACGGAAGCCAAAGCCAGGATGTCGTGGATCTGGCGAAACCCGGGAGTAGAGGACGAAGAAGGCGGTCTGAATGAAGGTACGCACATCTAATAAGTGAAGGTGCTTTTTTCTCATTGATGGTCCCCAGCGCTGCGATTGGAGTGGGCAAAAACCCGGGCACGCTTCCTGCGCCAGCAAGAACAGCTAGACTTGCTGGAGGAGGAGATGCGACGCACTCTCCAGTTCCTCCGGTGGCGTGCGGACTGGTGGCGCGAGAGAGCAGGGCTACGTCCTCAAGCGCCGACAGACGAGGAGGAGCTAGACCCGTTCACCGCATACGCCCCGACCCACTCGGCATACGGGGAAGGCAATGTCGCGCACTACATGAGCCTCAAATAACTAGTTATATCTGGTCTGTGGACCAACGCCATAATGCGTTATAACAGGGCTGCCCTTTTCGGGCAACCGGGCCCACCGCACCGCGCTACGGCCATCGTCGGCAAGTCGCATCTGACGCCGGCTTCTGGTCGCCGCACATCACAACCGTGCCGCATCACGCCACCGTCGATGGGCGGGTGTGCCGCTGATTGCGGTGTGTTCCGACCCGGATATCAATCCGAATTGAGCCCACCTTTACGAATTCGGGGTGTTATTGCATCAATCGGTATCTACCGGCCGTTCGATTGCCGTGGTGCGCCCTCCCGCCGCCCGCACCTCCTGCTCGCTGCTCGCGCCCACGCCCGCGCCCTCCCGCCCGCGCCCACCCGCCCGCTGCTCGTGCCCCTCCCGCCCGCTGCTCCCGCTGCTCGCGCCCGGTGCTCGCGCCCCTCCCGCCCGCTACTCGCGCCCGCGCCGCCGCCCTCCCGCCCGGTGCTCGCGCCCCTCCCGCCCGCTACTCGCGCCCGCGCCGCCGCCCGCCCGTGCCCGCTGCTCGCGCCGCCTCTGCCACCCGGCCCACCGTTCACCGCTCAATCGTCGTCCGCCTCGCCGCCCATCAACAGCTCCTCATCATCACTCACATCCCCCCGCACCAGCTCATCCTCCTCCTCCTCCTCCCTCTCCTTCCTCTCCCTCTCCTCCTCGTCTTCCTCCAGCTCCGGTTGGTACACCGAGGACTCTGGCGCCGAGGCTGCGCGCACCTTCTTTTTACCCCGTGCCAGCGGTGGTGCCGTCCACGTCTCCTCACCCCGCCTCTTCAAATCCCGAAACATCGCTGCCTGCTTCCTCGCAAACGCCACCGCGCCCACCGCCTCCTCCCAAGGGATTACCCCAATCGGAACCGGTGCGCCTGGAGCAAACGCTTCGATGGCTCGGCCGACGCGAGGTGCAGGACCGGCGGGAGCGGCCAATAAAGAGAACGCGGCAGGCGTACCGGTATGGGCGAACGAGGCCCGCGCGACACTGCAGAAGGACACAGAGGAGTGGGGTGGGGGATGGTTAAAATTGGTGAACGCCTGGTGGGCGCTGGAGCAGTCCACGGCTTTCGTTTCCCCGGTATGTCCCGAATTCATTGTGGAGGGAAGAAGATCGTGAGCTGATGCTGTGACGCAGATGAAGGGCTTTGCGCCGAAGGGTAGACCTGAGGAGATCAAAGGCTGGGTCAAGTGTGCTCGCAGGAGCACGCCGATTATCAAGGATGTCGCGAGTTTTGCAGCGAAATGGAAGGGCTGGTGGCGCGCCATCAACCCCCAATGGCGCGCGGGCCCGGATGGCGGTTTGCTCAGGGTGGAGAAGGGGGGCTGGGAGGGGATGAGAATGCTGGGCGCAAATGGGTTCCTTAACGTGTTGATTTGCTTGAAGTGGTGGAGGGACGGGGACGCTGCAAGGGGTGATTGGGAGGATTCAGTGCCTGATGTCACGTGGGCGATTGAGCGTTTACTTGCTAATGGGTAAGTCGATCCTGCGTTTCCAAGTACAGATTCTGACTAAAATTTACAACAGGAATACAAGCACCGTGCCCCAGGGAAGCGCGCCAAGCAGTACGAGCGCTCAGGTCAAGAAGGACGCGCCGCCCAGCCCAAACGCAAACGGACCCGCAACTGCCGCTAACGCCGCCGCGGAGCCAGCCACAGCTGCCCCAGCGACACCTGGGACGCACGTTGTTGTGCCCGGTTCCCCAACCGCAACCGCTATGACGCCGAAGGAAAACGGGCCGGCTGAGCCACCACTCGAAAAGCCCCGCGCCAGCGCGCGCACCACGCCGGTGCGATCACCATTGAAGCAGGGCCTCGGAAAGCTCCTAAGGGACGCAGCGCCCGGGCAAACGAGCCTACCGCGCACCCCTGGGAGGGTGCGCACGGCGGGCGGCGTGGCCGGCAGCACCGCCATCAACGGCGGCGGCGCGCAAGGAGGAGGCGCGCAAGGAGGAGCTGAAGGTGGGGAGTCGATGGAGGGTGTGATCTAGTTTCGTAGGGGGCAGTCCGGCGGGGGGGCGGGGGGGGGGGCGCGTAGCAGGATTTTGATTTTGGGCCGCCGCCCCCTATTTCTTGGCCATTGATGGCTAACTCGTACAAATAGTGATCTTGTTTCTTGGCTAACGCGTACAAATAATGATTTATTTCTTGGAACGTGCTCTCGTACAAAGGATGACGTGGCGTACGGCAAAGCACAGGCCAACGCTGATGGAAGGATTGATGGAAGCCCTGATGGCATTTTCAAGCCCCGCGGGCACGATCAAAGGCCTCTCCGCCGGTGGGTGGCTGTGCTGACAACAGCCCTGGTATAACGCATTACAACCCTGGTCGACAGCCCAGATATAACGCGTTTTTCTGAGTGACTGAGCTGTGTCGCGTACGCCCGTCGCCAGTCTGCCCGTTTGGTCAAGCTCGCCAACCGCTTCGAGACAGAATGGACAGACGTCGAGGACTTCATCAGCATGGGAAGAACGGCACTCGGCGTCGTGGAGGAAGATAGTGATTTTCTGGATGGCGATGGCGAGGATTCAGAGGAAGCGGCGGACGAGCAGCCAGTGCCGCCACGGCCGGACCCGGCTTCGTCTGTGCCTGCGCGTGGTGAGGACGCAGTACCGTAGAGCCGCCTGTACTAGATACTTGCTTAATCGGGACATCGGAGTCGTTGCCAAACACCTTTGACGCCAAACATGATTCAAGCAAACAAAGGCAACATCCTCGACGTCGCCATCAATGGTGAGCTCAAGCCCTCGGAAGACGGGGACTCAAAATGGAAGGGCCTCTAAGGCGATGTATCGCGAGCTTTGCGCTCTCCAAGATGCCATCAACGGTGAGCCCGGCCTTTACAGTGCCCTGGACGTTGCCCAATCCAAAAAGGGAACGATTCTTAGGCTATGGATCGCGAGAACTCTGGTAAGAGTTTTTAATACATCGTCTATAGGCTCCGATACATCACTCCCCCAGGATGTGGTGGTGGCCGTCGACTCGTAGATATGTAAAATTTGATAAGATCGCCAGCGCCAAAAAGGGACAGTGGTCCCCTCCAACCTCAAATACCGCCGAGTCTTCACTAAGAACGATATTTAGATAGTAGATCAGGGCGAAAGCAAAGAGATATACCTTTCCAGCATTCCGCCGCTTTTTCGGGGGGTTTGAGAGAGCTTCTTCTGCGACCCGCTTCCGTTCACTTGGAGCTCTGCAGCGCGTGGATGTAACAATATTCGCCTCGTCAACTTCTTGTCGAGGGCGCCGGGATTTTGGTAGAGCTGGCGCTGACAAATTTTCGATAACAGGCAAAGGTGCCGACTCGGACGGAGGTGGCAGGAGAAAAGGTAATTCGTCAGACGACCCCGCGGAAGTGAAGGGGAGGAAATCAGCGAAGTTGCAGAGGTTGCCGAAGTCGCTGGTGAGGAAAGATGGATCCGAGAAATTCATGAGGTCATGGAGGGGGTTGTTGGCAGGCACAGCAGAAGGTCCCGGCGCGTTGAAGTCCGAAGATAAGCCGAAGAAAGTATTACAGTCGAAAGTCGAGAAATCAACGTCACTGAAAGGAGACACGGATGGAACCTCGAAATTCGATGTGTCCATCAGCGTAGTAAGGTCGAAATTAGGATCCAACCAGATTGCCAGCCTCGAGTTGCCAGCAAGGCGCTCCGAGTCAAGTTGGGGCATTGAAGGCACGGGGAGTTGCGGGCCAGTAAGTAGCACGCCCGTAGCCTCTGACTGCGCCGAGACCATCGGCGTTGAGGCTTCTAAAAGAACAGTGAGGACCGACTCGGAGTTGTCCGAGGTAATTGAGATAACATTACCTGATCTCGCTGGTGGGTCAGTAGGTAGCACACCGGTACCCTGTGATTGCATCGAGACCATCGGTGTTGGGGCTTCTAAAAGAAATGTGAGTGCCGAATTGTCGGAGGTAATCATCGAGATAATATTACCTGATCTCACTGGTGGCGTCGTTCTTACACGTCCGCTGGAACTCGCGGAGAGAACGGCAGAAGTAGCCGAGTTCCCCCGTGTTGACGACGTCCCCTTCGCCGTCTTGAGCTGTTCCTTGAGAGTCTTAGTCAATCGGTTTGACTCACGCCGTTTTTCAGCCTCCGCCTCAATTTGAAGCTGGAGTTGGTGGGTCGCATTGGCCACCTCGCGACCCTCTCGTCTCTTACGAGCAGTTGTGGTATGACGCCCGACGCTCCGGCCCACCCGATGGACAAGTTCGTTGTTGGAGTTGGCCATAACGCCGGTGCGCCGCGACATCTCGATCTCTTGGGCAACCTTGTTGTCGAGTATCTCTGTACTATAAAGCGGTGAGATATAGTAACATCTTACAGAATGCAATTTGATTACCGTTCCACCGTTTCGACTGGCGTCAACTTAATACCCGTCTGGGAATTAGTCCAATGATGCTGCGCCTCATTCGTATTGGTCGTCGATGGTGTGCTATCCCACACATCCGCAGGAATCAGCGACTGAGACTTAACAAGACACGGTATAATCCACTCGTGCATCTCTTTGTGCTTCCACCAGTCTCCATATAATATAGTTAGCGACGATCGCGAGATGTTGTAGTGGAGAAAATACTGACCGGAAATTTTCTTTATACCTAGACCGTAAACGAATGCCGAGAACGTGTCCAAGCGCTCCTTCGAGTCAATATAGACAAAGTCGAGGATGCGGTTGAAGTCGGTGGCCGATACGAGTGATTTGAAGTCGTTGACTGGCCTTGTGCAGAAGATGGATCACGTCAGTACTGTAAAATGCAGGCAGAGAATGGAGTGGAAGATACTCTTTCGCATGTCTCCAGCATATTTTAACGAAATTGGGTGCAACCTCCTCTGGTGGGGTGTCGTTAGGAATGCCGCTGTACTCTGGGTCGTTGTGCTTCATGACGGAGCGAGTGATACCAACGACTTGTGCGGCTTCCATGTCCGCATTCATCACGAGCAGGTTACCTCCCCGAACAAATTTTTTGAGCAGCATGGGCTTGCCCGTGACTTGGAGCTTGACACGCTGAAGCTCGTCAAATAAAGTCTCGACAAAATCTGCACTCGCGCGATTGATATATGCGCGAACGACAGAAGCAGCTAGGGAACTGATTAGTCTTTGGATCGCATCAGAAACGACAAGCCAGGGACGCACCACGTTGGACTATCTTCGCAAATATCGTGAGTTCCCACTCATTCATTTCGCCCTCCACCCGCTTGTACGTCGTGTCGTTATCAAACGAGGTGACGCCAGGATCGTCGAGAAGCTTCATGAGGTAGGGAACAGAAGTAAGAATGATTATACCACCATCTGGCGTCGTAAGGTAGCTATGGATGTAACGCTCGGGGAGGGGTTTCTTCAAATTTGCGAGATAAATTGGAAAGATGCCTGCGAATACATGAGTGTTGGAAGTGTTACGACTGCGATAGCTTACCGGCAACATCGAGACCAGCCGGATATTTTTCTCGCTTTGCCGCGTGCAAGAGATCCCTCTTGGCGCGCTGGTTATACAGAGCGGGCGAAAATTCCGCCGGAGTCTTCCCACCAAGTACGATTAATGTTGATTGCGCTATGAGGACATTTAGAGATAAGAAGAAGAAGAAAATGAGATAGATAAACGCTACCGTTGTCAATCTTGGATAATGTGGCGCCAAGCACTCCATTCTTCTCGATGCATTCGCGATACACGTCCTTGGCGCCGAACGATAACTTTGTCAGAGGAGGCATAGGATGGTTATGGCCGGTGTCGTTGTGGACAATAAGCACTTTCCGGATCGACGTGTCCATAGGGACATAGATGGAACGCGTGGCAGGACAGGGATGATTCACAATTCGGCTCTGAACCGGCGTCCCATTAACGATGTGGACATGAGCTACGGAGCAGTCAGAAAAGCGTCGTCTGATAGATGGATCAACCTTACGACAGTGTTTCCGTTTGAGGCCCGTATGGGGATGAACAATACGGCTACAAGGTTGAGTATTCTTGTCCGGATCGTCAGTAAGTGGTTGGCCTGCCAGAGCTTTCGCAAGGAGATGTTCGTTGACGAAATCGGGGATGGCGAGGGTGCAATGATTCTCTTTGCATTTCGGCGTCCAACTACTGCACGCGATGAAGTAGTGGTGCCCATTCGACGGACCCGGTAATGAAGTCGTTAAATTAACGAGAAAGAAACCCGAACAGTGAACCAACGCACCTGTGCTTTAACCCTCATTATCGGACCACCGTTGCATTTAACACCCTTCGAGTCAATTGCGACACACTTGGTATCACGTATAATTTTCATGAACCTAGAAAAGAGCCTAAGGAGCAGCTCGAGGCACGAAATGAACGACTCACACTGCGACATTCTCTTCGGGGGTATTGCCTTCTCTTCGCCGAGTCTCTGCCTGCGCAGATAGGACTGCATCAAAGGGCGCCGGATCGAGTTCGAAGCGGGAGACGTTGTGAAGCTCAGGATCGATCCGCTCGCAAGCGTGACAACCCTTACATGTCGACCGAGCTCGCTGACACAAAACGCGCACACCTCCGGGTGAAAACGTAACGTACGCCTTGGACTTTTGTCCGCTGCGCTGCTCCCCGACTCCCACGAATCATTGTCCTGGTGCAAGATAAAATAAAAATAAAAAAGCGAAAAGAAGAAAATGGAAGACAGATGTACCGTATTTCGGATGATTGTGTCTAAGGTGTAGAGCTCTTTGGTGCCGGGGTCCCGGAGCATATAGTCCCGATGGCTCAGATCGATGACAAATGCGGTGCGGACACGAGGAATGGGGTAGATGGCGGCAGGGCCATCCCGATATTCCAGGCGGTCGACGGTGACCTTCTGGGTGGGACGGAATTTACCGGTAATTATGAAGGACTTGCCTTCATCCGGCCAGAATGTGTCGGACTCTACCAGCTCGGAGTCCTCGTTCAACTCATCGACTCGATCTACCAAATGCATGAGTACGTATCTCGAGGTAAGAAACAAAAAAATCCTGCATACCAGTGGGGGACGGGGGCGTCGTGGAAACCTCACTGGGGTCCTCAAACTCAGAGCCTTTGACGTTAACATCGCCGGCATCTGGGATTTAATGGTGAGTAAGAGAAGTAATGGGAAAAAGTGACAGACCACAGGGAGTGGGGATCGTGCTTGAGGACCGAGAGGTGGTTTGAAGAACCTCCATCACCTCCAGGTCCGAATCTGAGTCGGCGGCATCGGATTCAGAATCCGAAAGAACCTCGATGACCTCCCGACCGCCTTCGGTCAAGGTGCGCATCTTGATGGGAGAATCGCCAGCAGGCGGCGGTAACCGGATCGGCTGTGGCTCAGCTTTGACCGAAATCGCTGGTCGTGGAGTAGCCGAGGGGAGCGGGGTTTCGATTTTGACGCGAACCGGATCAGAAGGTGTGGCTGGACGCGTCGAGGACGCGTCCAAGTCGGGGTTCTGGTGAATCTGGTGGAGATATTCCTTGAGAGTGGGAATATCGACCCATTCATGGTCGAGGAACTTCCCGGCATTCAATTTGATGTACATGGGTGAGTAAAGCTGGATTGACGCGTCAGAATCTAAATATGACACGACGAACGGCAGCACACACGTAGTTCCGGAAGTCCATCTGTTGGAATACAAGTCAGTTGCAAACTCCGAGTCAATCCCATGATTCATGTTTGACTCAGGTTGAATCTGAATGACTCATTATTTAGGTACCTATGAGTGCACGGACCATCTGTAATATGTATATAAGTAGCATACTTTGTAATGGTACGTCGTCGGGATTGCAGTAGAGCAAGTCCTGTAAATGAACATCTAATTGAACCTATCACGTGCTTGTCCGAATCTCACACCATCAGTTGCCGAGCTGACAGGCCGTCGAGGAAGGCCTGGTCGGCAGGCATGTGCTTTGATGCCGGGTCGGCCCTGGAAGTCATTTTGACGTGCCTTTTGCGCGTCGGGGCGGCGTTTGAGCGGGGATGGTGGTGGTAAGAGGGAAAAAAGAGGACGGACGACAAATGACACGTGTCTCCTTCCAGAATAGGCTGTTTAGCGAGCACGGTACATTCGAAAATGGCAAGTACCGTGTTTGATCCAACGGCGTCACATTGATGTGAATGTACCTTGTTTGATCTGGATGTACCGTGCTTGTGAATGTTCATGCCGGACGCCTTTCGTATATCCTCGTTCGAGGGACTCACCTGCGGAGCGAGTGCTTTGTTTGGGGTACCCCTCGTCGATTCACCAGGCCCGAAACTCCACCGACCATGAATTTCCCAATGCATCACCAGAGAAGGATGTAGTACTCGCATCTTGCGACGGGCTGGCTTCGCTCTCCTGGAGGGCAGGCTGAGACAGTGACGACAAGATAATTTCAGAGATGAATGGCCCGAACATCGTCAGATTTTCCCGCCATGTCGTGAAAAGAATTCAAGAAATCAAGACTTGTGCACAGTTGTAGTAATGAGACACGGAATCGGCGAGAATCCCGCGAGATGGCGAGATGGGGGCCGACGTTTTGAGTTTTGAGTTGCGATTGGACGCCACAGGAATGCTTACGTGTGTCAAAGGTCCCCCTTGGTGTTCTTGAGCTAGCTGGGCTGTTGCCTGTTGGACTGAGCGCACCATGCGCAGCCTAGCGCTGTCGGAAGTTTCTGGATGCATCATTCCAGACGCCGGATTGCCAGATCTTGAGGCTTGAATTGACCGGGGGCAGCGTCCCAGTGGATTGACAGCTGAATTGGAAAAGCGCTTGAGGGAAACGGCAGGAATCCGGCGCAGGATTTAGACTCAGCTTGGACTCAGCTCTAGGGTTGCGGGAAAAACTCAGTGGGGTGCAACAAACTAGGTAATATACACCCCAAATTTTTCTCGGCCTGCAACAAATGTATTTTACCAGGGAATTTACCTTTTGGAGTGATCACGTGCTTACGTCACGTGCTAAATTGGCACCAGAATAAGTCGACGCTTGTCGCTCGCAGCGCACGCGGCTTGCAGATTCAGGTCTAACGAGAAAAACTATGTGACAACAGGGTGTAACGGTGTCTTTATATGATGAAAAGTTGTACATCAGAGCCGGCCCCCGCCCACGAGTTATCAAATTGTGGAATAAAAAATAATGATATATACCCGCAATTACTGCCCCAATCACGTCCACGATCCAAGCTCGAATGGTGCCCCCTCATCATCCTCCTCATTGCTATCCTGATCCATGGCCGCAAACACTTTGCCAGCACTGCCCTGTGCAGGAACAGCCTGTTGATCAGCCAGTACATCTTGCAGCAAGGTGGAGTCCAGATCGACTTCCCCAGACTCCAGGTCAAGTGCCTTGCTCTTAGGAAGGGCCGGGTGGGGTATATCTAGCCAATCGACCTTGGATGCTCCCGTCTCCCGGGTGCCCGCTGTCGCAATGGCCTTGAACTCATCGTCCGAGTCCACATCGTCTGCATCGAGTTCAATGTCGTCATCGTCGATGGAGTGGATCTCGCGCTCAATATTATAGAATTTGACCTCGGGATGAGGGTGAGCAGCTGCGCGGTTCTAGGGTACATGGGTCCTGATGAGTACTACCGGGGAGGAAATGCACATACAACATACCTTCGCTGTGCCATCAGCCAATGCCTTCTGCTTCGCCTCATCCCGATACCATCCCCGAATCTGAGCGAAACTGAAGATCGTGTTAACTTTCTCGAGGTTCCGTAGCGCCGGGTTCATCCATGTTGTGACGGAAACGGTACGCTCATCCGCCATTGAATGTGGAACAGCCGAGTAGAACTTGAGGGCTAAACTCTATGGTATGACACATTAATGATATACAGTGAGAACATAATCTTGGAACAGCTCACAGCGACAATCCCTCCATGCGGAGAACCTTCGAGTGCTCGCCACCAATCTATCGGACGCATACCCCCCAGCGGTGTATTGAAAGGGAAAGAACCCTGCGCATATGACAAAAATTGCAGCTTGAACTGTTCTGAGAATGTCTTCTTCTTCTTCTGGAAGGCTATAAGAGTCGGGTCTATGCCATGTTCGACCTCGATGACAGCCTGCTCGAACAGATATTCCGCCACTGCAAAGAATGTCTTGGCATTCTGCACGCCGAGGGGGGCCTCCGGGGCCTTCTGTGTCCCGGGGATCGTGATGGTGAGCGGTGCGACAGCATTCGGGCGTTTGAATATGGATGAGTTCACATATTCTGGGGAGAGATCAGTAGGAAACTAACGGAGTGAAGACGAGACTGACTAGGATTCAGATAGAAAGCGGCCCTGGTACGCCTTGCCTCCGGGGTTGGTAACAAAGAACTCCCTCCATCTGTGATTGACTATCCCTCGAATCTCATCACACATGGACGAGGGTAGCATAGAATTAGCCAAAGCATCACGAAGATGCGCTGTGACAGCGAGCCAGATGAGGTAGACATCCGCGCAATTGCACGATGCTGCCTCGAGGCATTGGATTGCTCGCGCGATCTCTTCCGTGACCGCGATGAGCTGGCCCAGCTTGATTTCATAATCAAGAGTTTTGGGGGAATCTTTCATAAAATATGGCGTGTATTTCTACGGAACGAGCTTAGGTCACGGGGAATGAAAACCGAGGCCATGAGGAAAACGCACCTTGATTTCAACTTGTCCGTTGGTGCAAAGTGTGCGTATCAAATTGAGATTGCGTCGTATGGAAAGGGAGGCCCAGGTAATGGTGGCGAAGCGCGTCTTGCCAATGGTCTCAAGCCCGCGGATACCATCCTTGATCCGAAGCTGTTTGAGCATGGCTTTCGCCTGCTTGGACTGCTTGAAATGCCTGATGGCACCGCGCGAGATTTTGATGTTCTTTCGGGCATTGTTAGCAACTCGAAGGTATACAGATCCAAACCACAGATATACCTGCTTGAAGTAGGGAAGAAGGAGGATATCCTTGCAAGTAAGGCTAAGATGATGATTTGGGTCCCCCAGATCTAGAATGGTCGGTGCTTTGATGACGATATTATGTCGACATCCGCGAGCATTTCCAGCACCATCGGATGACGTGGCAATGAAAAGCTTTAGGCCGACAGTTTTCATGACCTGAGACGGCCCCGTTAATTTGTTAAGTCACACAAATGAAAACGAGACCGTACCCCGAGAACCATTTGAGACATCCAATCTGCAGTATGAGAGACGGTCGTACATTCAAAGCCTTCCAATAGGAAGGAACGACCTTCAGCAGTGTTCGCATGCACTGTATAGAAGTCTTCTCCAGACCGCAGGTCCCCTCCGTCGTAGGAGACGGAGAGACGCGTCTGAGTTTGGAGATAGGCGATCTGTAGGGCCCGAACGCACTCCTGCTCACTCATGATGTGATTGTCCATGAGCACAGTACGTCCAGCGGGGACATAATTCCGTCCCGCGAGTGCTGCGAGACGGAAGATCTCCTTGTACTCCGGGTAATCAGCGAGTCGAGGAGGCAGGCCTGCGGCGGCAAAAACCTTGACAATGGCTAGATCGAGTAGAGCGCTGTAATGGTCGTGCACGCGCTTCGCCCCGGCGGCGCCAAAGAACGGCTGAGGATCGGGCCGCGGCTCTAGGTCTTTGGGTGAAAGGCCCTTCGCGAGCTCCTCCGCGCGCGCTCCCGGGGATGTACCGGCACTCAATTTGGATGCGAATTGACGTTGTTCCGACGTCAGCTTGGTACAACGTTTGGTGTGATTTAACACTCGCACGAGTGATCGTGGCTTGAAGATCTTGATACAGCCAGGACCGGCGCAGCGATACGCCCGTGCGATGGTATCGGACTCCACCTCCACCGTCAAGTAGTCCATCGCCTCTGAGCGTGGTCTACCAGACGTCGAGGCAGAGTCCTGATCTGCCGCATCAGCAGGCATTGCGGCCAACGCCTCCTCTTCGTGCTGCTCAAGGGTGTCAGTGTGGCCGGATACAGGTACGAGCCTTATGCGCACCTTTCTCATGGCCGCGGCCTTGACTTCTTTTTTACCTGGTGGTCTGGCTGCAGCTTTTCGGGTCTTATCGGCGACTTTAGTGACAGTTTTCTTGCCAGGTACCTTCACCTGGCTGGCCTGCTTCTTGAAGATTGGGGCTACGGTGGGAATGCTAGGGTCAGATGGGCCATCAACTCTGCGTCGTTTGCTAGGAGCCTTCCTCGGCGAAACGGATAGCTGGCGCAGTGCACTGGAGAGCCTGTCCGAGTCGATGTCTCTCGTTGGGGTCGAAGGAGAAGGTGAGCGTGAAGGTGAGCGTGAATAACGTCGGGAAGTATTGACATATTCGTGCATCTTCTGGGTAACAATCGAAGGCCCTGCTTTGATGGATGGCTCCTAAAGATTTCAGTGAGAAAGGGAGGGCTGGAAAGTAGGGAAATGCTTACACCAATTTCGTGAAGCTTTGCAACTACACGCCGAAGCATATTGAGTCTTCCCAGATCTCCCAAGTCCAGATCCTCGCTGAACAACGGGTATTCATCGGGAATGAATTTGTGCGCGATCGCATTGGGTGCGTAGAGGCCACAGTTGTGGGAGTCTTCTTGTTGTGTGCAAGGGAGTTCGAGTGGTGGTTTGAAAGCGGTTGTAAAGTATTCGGGCAGATGTTGGGTGGTAAACCAGAGTAATGCCGCACAAACATCAACATCATCTGCACTTCCTCCTCCCGGATCCCCATACTCAATCGCTTCTGCCATTGGGTCCACTGCCGCTCCAACCCAGTGGTTCTTGTTCACATGAAATATCCCAACAAATTCCGACGCATCTTGAAGGCTGCGACCGAAGCGCTGGAGAAAATGATCCTCTTCGGGATTGTAATCGCGCGGAGACTTCGAATATTGCTTCAAGATCTCTGTGGTAATAGCTGTGGTCATCCCTCGGATTTTTCGATCTGGCGCCGCTTTCTTGATATCGTAAATGATGAGGTCAACCATTTGATCTATCTGCCGACTCGAAAACCAGTCCCGGGATAAGTAACAGGTCAGCCAGCTCATTGGATCTTTAGAACTGCGTGGAAGGCCGGTGTTGTTCTGTACTGGGAAGGTTCCTGTCCAAGCTATAGTAGTGAGTGACCGCATCGTTTGCTTGACCTCCTTCGGGTGCAGCCACTCCAGGTCCAATAACCATTTTATTGCCTTTGCCCATGCACTAACTTCTGGCTCCACAGTGCGGTGGAATTCGGCCCAGAGGTGCACCACCCAGAGAGGGTAAAGCTTGCCCGTCCATGGGATGCAAATCGACTCCGCTCCGTCCAAGTAACGCTGGCGGATCTCGGAAGTCAATTGGGCGATCAAAGCTGGCGGAGGTACGTTAATCTTCGTCGTGAGAGATTCCAAGTCGGAGTGATTCGCATCTTCGCTGAAGAAATTGTGATCAGGAGGGATTGGATATGCCGAGGGGGTGAACACCATCGGTGGAAGAGAGAAGGTGGCGAGGTTGATGACGGAAAGTTTTGGGTGTGGAAGATATAGGCCGCGAATTAACTGCGACATCTCCACTTTTATTCGTACATGGGTGTGTACGGCAGGTGGGACTTCTTTGAATAGGTATCCTTTTTTTCGCCAGGTCTCTGGGTCCGAGGGAGTTGGAGGGCTAGCCATGAGTGCAGGGGATTTTTGGGGATTGACGAGAGTCTCTGATGGAGAGATGAAATTTTCACTGGCCTGATCTGAATCGGGTTCTCCCGAAGAGTCACGACAAACTGAATTCCAGTCAAATCTCTGTATAAATATTCGTCGATACATTGCAAGGCACATTGACGGCCCAGAAGAGGCTCAGATACATTGTACAAGATATACACAGGCTTTGTCACGTGTATGAGCGGTGGAGGTAAAATACGCGCTCAATTCCATCGACCGACAACAAATAGGTAAATTACTTCGCACGTGATCGCGGTAAATTACCTTGGAATTTACCACCCGGGTTTTCCCGCAACCCTACTCAGCTCGACCGCTTGAGAGGACATGGGTGAAAAATCGGTCATTCCGAGACCTTTCATTTGGCCGGAAACGGCATTTGCCGGCCGAGGCTTTTCTCTCAGCAAAACGGTGCGGCGATAAGTGGCAGTGTTGGTCTCGGAACGGCGGGGTTGCCCCTGATTCTGAAAAAATACCCCTGAAAACCGGTCGTTGATTTACTCTATGCCCGGACAAGGCTTATAGGTAGTGTCCGGGGGCCTCCTAGTTTCCTTAGCTCATCCCCTCACGTAGTCGACCTCCATCCTCGACAGTACCAGCGGGCTAGCATAACTATGTACCTCTCACCTGCTATTCCAAACGAATCTGCTTGCTCTCCTGTACTTATTTGCCCTGACTGTATTGCAAAAGCCGGTGAGCATACGTACTCATCCATTGCGTCTCAGCATCATGCGCGTTGACTAGCTCGTTCAATCGTGGAAGATTCGCCAATTCTTGCGACACTTCCTCGAGATCAAACCAGCCGTCCTGGCCAGAAACGGCTGGCCTTGCGTCGATTCACATATAGCTCGTACATCACGTCTGCGTATGCGTTATTCATCCCTGCACATTTGTCTCATCCTGACGCTTGCCTACAGTTGCTCGTCGATCACGTCCCGCGCGCGTAGCGCTATCACCGCGCCAACTGCCATGCCAGATACGGTCACCTAATCCAGCGACGAGGCAAGAATGGGCGATGACTCGAAGGTGCGGCCTGGCGTTTTCACGACTGGCCATTCGAGGCGGTCGCGCAGGTGTTCATCTAGGTGAGAGTCTCCATCTTTTCATCGTCCCGTCACTTCGTCTCACAGCGCTGATTTCACGGTCTACCGCAGACGATCACATACGACAAGACTCCCCGAAATATGGACTAGGATGGGCTACACGTACGTCCATTCCTCCGTATCCACTCCCAGTCCTTTCACTTCAAAAAACCAATCTTCCAAACCCTCCAAAGTCCGGCTTATTCAGGCCTCCCCAACGCGTACCTAACTACCAGATAAATACGTCGTCCAATGTCCCTCCTCCTCTCTCACCATTTTCCCATTGCCGTCAAGCCCACTCCATTAGCTGCCCATCGTCCACATCCGTCCAGCTCTCATCACATCCCAGGACGACGATTCAGATGGCTCAATCGCACGATCCGCACGGCAAGCGCATCCCAATCTGTCCCCATCCTCGTCCGTGCTTGCGGGTGCGGCAGTGGTGAGCGGGGTGGCAGGGACAGCTGTGTTTGTGATGATGCCACTTCAATTTACTACGGGAGCCTCATCTCGTCAAACCTACCCTCGTCATCCCAGCAGGGCTACAATCAAGCTGGAGCAGGCCCGTCTTCGCGGGATGCTTCATATGTGCGGGAAGGGGCAACCGGAATGGATCAGCGTGGGGAGCGCAGAGTGGGTCGGTGTGCGCATGACTCGCGGGGTTAGCAAGCTGACGACAACAGACATCAGGAAAATGTTTTTGCTCTGGCCCGAGCTGGAGGTGTCTGGCACCTCTGGCGTGTCTGGCGTGTCTGGCAGAAATTTGCCAGACTGTGCCAGAATCATTGCCAGACTTCACCAGTTTTGAGATTTGCTTTTATTTTAGGGTTTGCTACCTCCGACTTAGGAATCACTCGGGAATGACTTGTATTATCATGCGAAGGCTCAGCACTGATGATTGACCATTTTGAAGTTTGTGAGCGAAGACAGACGTCGAAATCTTACACAAGACATTCAAACTCCGACATCCACGTGCATCAATATGTCGTGATTTGATGGTCAACCAACACCGTGACTGCCACGTCGCTTCCTCTTTCCCTCCATGAGGACCCTGGTTTATCCTATAGTAGGTCGAATACGGATTTGGACCCTTCAAAAAAATTTGTCCGAACTTTTGACACCGGCCGGCGCCCAGATTTTGTCCGAACTCCGCCGCCAACCTACCTTAGGTCCCAAATTTGTCCGAACTTTGCTTCTGACCTCAAATTTTCCCCGAAACTCGTTTTTTGGCCTCCAAAAATTGCAAAAGAAAATCGCAGTTATATTCCTGTTGTTCTCAGTGTCTGAGTCGACGATATGCAAGATTTCTGAGTCCATTGGTGGATATTGTAATTCTGTACCACTGGCAGGGTTGTGTGAAGGCTGAGAAGGTTCAGAAAATTCACAAGTCGGCCACAGGCTGCCACAGGAGCCACTGCATCAAGGGATTAATTTTTTCACATTGTTCAGAGACCACTTTGGAGCTCCCAAGTGGCAAGTGCGCAGCGCGGGTACAAAAAAGGAAATAGGAGACACAGCATTGTCCGAACTTGTATCTGACCTTGCTCCGCGGTGGACCCATGTCCGAACTTTAGATCTGAGGTCAGTCCATTGTCGTCCCATTTTGTCCGAACTTTCCTCTGACATAGGTGGCCCAGATCGAAAATTTTGTCCGAACTTAGTATTCGACCTACTATAGGATAAACCAGGGTCCTCCTCCATGTCGCAACACCCACGTCCTCTCCCGCCGTCCTCAAATCCCCTTCAATGTGTTCAACACCTCAAATATGTTATCAAATACATCTCTGACCTTTCCTTGGGCTCTGCTAGGATCTTGGGCTCGTTCAGCAAGATCCTGAATCCGATGGCTTTTGTGAACTTTTCAGCCGCTCAAGTACTCCTGCAATCCTCTCAAATACTCTCAAGCCCTTCCTCAAGCCCTCTCTACATCCCTCCCTCAAGTCCTCCCTCAAGTCTTCCCTCAAGGCCCTTCCTCAAGTCCATCAAGCAGCACCCTGTGTTCTTCGCCCTTCGTACCCACGGCATGTGGTCTGTCTATACATTCATTCGTTATATGTGGCGTTGACTGATAGGTTATCCCCTCCAGATGATTCTACCTACTTTAAAGCCATCATCGTCGCATCGCGTCTGTTCCGGAAGCAAGGTACGCCAACCTCTTGTGTTGTTTGGATTCTGCTGATGCTTTCGAACAGCTTCTCCTCTCTGTCACCTTTCTATTCGGCCCATGCCATCATGGCTTTTTCAGTCAATCGACGACGTCGAGGAACTGCGGGGATACGGGTGGCGTTGAGGGGCTACAGGATGTGGTTCAGACTTTTGGCACATCTGTACATACGTGATGATTAATATATATGTTTTTTCCTCTTTCCTCCGTGCAGTGGCCCGAATACCTGTAATAAAGCGGAAGATAAATGGCGGCACATTCTGCTCCCAGAGCACATTCTGGTGCCACAATGTGTTCTGGCATCGGCTATCTTTTTATGTTGCCAGACCTGATTCTGGCGAGCTGGCGGCTCTGGGAGGTCTGGTGCCAGAGCTGGAAACATTTTCCTGATGGATTCCGCCCAGCGTTAGCGGACACGCTCTTCTTGCCAATCGGCCGTTGGCTCACGCTTCCTGCTCCTCGCCGTCCTCTCCTTCTCGCGCACCCTCCATGACGCTGTCACTTCGAACTGAATCAGATAAAGTGCCCGACTAGCGCTGTACAACTATAGTTGCTTTTGTACTCGCATTACTATTCCAATTTGCCCGGGACACATGCAGGTTTATACGCGACCACTTTTCCCCCGGCGTTTTATGTCAAACATTTGAAACCGCATGTATTGGTCCTTGGAATAGCTAGTGCTCTCGTCGCGTTATACATGTAAACATCAAGCTACGTTAATCCCCATATATCTCAGGAAATGCTGACGCTTCACTGCCAGAGAGGCATTAGGAGTAACAGCCTGGAGGGCAGGTGCGCCACCAGCCCTCAAGGCATTGATTGCGGCCAAGTACTGGGGGGCTTAGATGGATGAGAGCAGTCAGAGCTTTGAGCCATATAGATACATGATATGCATACCGCTAAGCCCCAGGGCTTGCTCCAAGGTTGTAGGGAGGGGCAGAGCCACCGCAATGTTGGGGGGGTACTGCAGGACACCACTGGCTGGCGCAGCCGCGTTGTGGGCACGCATGGGTACCAAATCAAGCCTAGGGATGGTTAAGCATCTGCCACGGTTGTTACAAAGAAGTAATACTACCTGTCGATGACTTCCGCATGATTGTCCATGAGAGTATTCAGACCAGTGGCAACGTCGTTGAGACCTTGTAGCAATTGCCCTTGAAGCTGGTTAAATCCATTGACGAGCTGAATCATATTGAGATTCATAGTCGCGATCTGCTGCATTGGGTTCTGGATCCATCGTCAATTGTTAAATCCGTTCTCGATAATAGCCACCCACCGAGTTAGGCATATTGACCATTTCGTTAGCCAGGGTCTGCAAGGCCGCAGAAAGGGTAATCCAGCCCGGCTGTGGAAGTGCAGGATTGGGGACTGGTACTGGCTGTAGCGCAAGGGGCCCAGCTGCGGGCAGCAGGGGAACATGATTCATGATGTGGCAAGAGACAAACGCCAATTGTTTGGTTTGATGTGACGGCTTCTTGATTGCTGTGACGGCTTCTCCGGCAAGCTCAATGCGGTCCGATGTTGGTCCGATGATCACTTGGTAGAATTTATCCTTGCTGCCGATTGGCTGCCGATCTCCAAGTCTCGGAAGCAACACTTACAGCTGTTTCTGAAAACCTTGAGACATCAAATTTTTTCGACACCACAAAACTTTTGATGGTTTGATAAGAACTACCGGTTTTGGCACTTTGAGCCGAGATTGCCGCCGCTTGCCGATTGTGCCGATGTATGGAATGTGCTCTTCGTGTGGACAGAGTATTCTCGGGGAGGCCTCATTTAAGCTCTTCAAAGCTCCCTGTGTAGAAAGACAAGAGCTCTGGGTCATATTTTTTAGAGCCTTCTTGTCGGTCGCCTTAGCCGAGACATCCGAGCCAAAACCGGTAATCCTTATCAAACCATCAAAAGTTTTGAAGGCGCAATTTTTTTTGATTTGTCTCAAGGTTTTCGGAAACAGCTGTAACTGATATGCCCAGGTAAGTTTAATTTGGATTTTTCCGACATATGTACCGCCGACTCTCAGCCCAGGAATATTCGAATGGGTATATCGGATGTGGAAGAAGATTCCTAAGGCCCTCCGGGCATGTCCTGGTACCTCCTGCCAGAACCGGGCCAATGAAAGAGCCGTGCAACTGTGTTATTCCCGGTAACGTAAGTTACTGGGTCTTAGGGAGCCTGATTTTTCGATTTTGGCCGTGCATCACATTTTCGTCAGCGCTTATTGCGTCAGCATTGATCTGTTGATCTCTCCCTACCAAAAATGCTCGCCTCGATGACTTCGGCAGGTAGGCCGATGATTGCTTCCAAAATTCTGCTTAGACTATCGTCCGATTGTTTCGCTCTCCTCAACCCAACCTTAACCTGTCTCATTCTTCAGTGCCATCCCGAAAATTCAAGTTTGATGCCCTGACAAGGTGTGCACACATAGTAATAATAGTCCTGCATTTGTTACACTCCAGGAACTACCCGGAAAATAGCTGGTCTAATTGGGACACCTCTTTTCAGAGAACCAATATAATTCTTAACATCAACAACAATTGAATATTGCACGCAAAAGAAGGGATACGAGGGCGCAAAGCGGCCAAGCTGCCAGTTGTTTCATTATAAATAGGCCTCTGACACCCCTTAAATTGTATGAGCCACACCCCCCTTTGAGGAGTGCGAGGAGTCTGTACTATGTGATAAAGGCAACTGAGAAATCACTAAATTCTTATGTCAATGCAATATACCCTTATTTGCAGCATCCTAATGGCGGTCTTATTACCTCCGCTGGCACCACATGCAGCCTGCAGCTCTCGGCCTAAGCAAAAAGTCAACATTGCAAATAATAGATTCGTCTTCTGCAGAGGGCGGACTTGTCAAAATAAAACAACTCAACAACGCGCCAATAGGCATCTCTTATCGAACATATCCGAGCCCGAATAGACCGTCACAGTTGTGATTTCAAGTCTTTATAGCAGTTTTGAAAAGTATATCAAGTGCTAAACCGAAAGGTCGGGCAAGGAATGCTTAATTGAAATCATATTCTCGTTACTTCTTCAGAATAAGATCGGTGGGTAGGTAGGTAGGTATTACACCGTGGGATCCAATATTAAAGGCTGGCGTCAGGGATTCCAGTGCACAAAATAAGCTGAGTTATACACTCCTCTCGGGGCCTCCACTACCTCGGAGGAGGTTGCAAATATCATGAAATTCATCCCTGCACTGTGGATCCTTGCCACCATACAGAATCAATCAGTCATCTCGCCAACATTACACCCCATATCCAATGAATTAAACCTGCTGTAGTGGTAAAGCATACAATTTCAAGGATATTAAGTTATGTATACCTTGCAACCAAGACGATTTTGCTAAGGATCACCATCTTGAGAAAGGTAATACTGTTCAGATCCACCTGTTGTGATATCAAATTCGGCGGTACATAGCAATATCTCCATAAATGATTTGTGCAGTTCAGGGAAACTTGCACATTGCTAGTAGAATGTCAGGCCTCACCGGCTATTCTCGACATGAGCAATGTATTCCTTGACAAACTTTTCCATGCAGTACCCAAAATGCAAACAAAATTGGCTGAAATCTCAAGTGTTGAGTTTTTGAAAGCCATGATTTACGAGCGCTCCACCATTGTTCTGGTTGCTAAATTTGTGCCTGATGTCCTTGAGGAATTTTACGCTGTTCCAGTATACCATCCAGGTTGAAGAAATGTCTGAAGGGTTTTCGGAAGCTAACTATTCCAGGTCATCTTATCTGCTTCTTTTCGTTGTCTGGGGTCTACCGTGGGGCATGGGGAAACTCATGGGGTCTGCGACTGGGGCCTAGATGGCGAAGAGAGATCCAGGGGCGATGGTGTATTTTAACTTGCTTTGTACACCGGGATAATCCCTGGAAACCGGTGTTCGTTATTCGGACGGTGCCGTGTAATGCTACCTACCTACCTACCTATGCCGCATGGTTAGGAGTTTCCTAAAGTCCCATGATCCCACATTTGAATTTTCCTGGTAAGATGCCCGAACTTGTAGAGGCATAATTCTGGTTCCGGCAGAAAGCGGTGTTCGAGTTCAAGTGGACATTCAGAATAATTATTTTCCTGGACTGGCACAGGACTCAGAGATTGCTAGGATTTTTCCGGTCTTTGTCTCCTTCCAAGCACCATGATCTGCCGCTTGCCCGTCTGAGACGAGGTGCACAAGTGGTTGACAGGTAGAGATACAGGCTAATAAGTACAAGTCATGATATCAACTGAGTGTGGTTAGATGTAGGAGTGAAGGTGAGGAGACAAGGGTCAAAAAAATTGATGATTCAAGGTGTGCCAATGGAATTGGTGACCTCCAGGGCCAATTTGCAACCATGATATTGACCCTCAATCAGTGCATTCAGAGGCTTGGTATGCAGACAGACGTCTGTCTACCACAGGTATCCAGAGCGCGGCAGACCCAAGGTCGGCAGACTCTGTGGAGGTTGGTCAATCCCGGCCTACATCCAGAATGGGTCCAAGACCCATTTCCGTGACTCAATTACAGACCCTGCTGATCTCATCGTGCCAGATGGCACCCAACCGTGGCACACGTGTGTCGGCAGGCTCGGTCTCCACGCATTACAGGCCTCGCCGATAGGCAGCCAACCGTGGCAGGCCGGGTCTACCTGGGCCCTGAATGCAGTGAATACAATCCGGATGGGCTTTGCTTCCTGCATGATGAAACATGACAATTGCCGCCCATGTTTCTTGCTTCCTTGACTCTTGTTCCCAGGTGCATAAGTGTATTCAAAATGGATTTCTTCCATTGAAGATATTGTAGCATCAGGGTTTGAAGTATATCTTCTGTGGATTTTGGTGAGAGTAAATCCTTTGCAGAGCCATTCCGCTTCTGGTACTTATGTGCTTAATTTCTCGGTACTTGGTGCAGTCCACAGAGTAGAATTCCTTGTGAGAAATACGAAGTGCGTAAGTATTCCTTCTCTTAAGGAGGATAAGCTTTGATTTGATATGTCAGTTCACTTGTTACTGGGCTCTGCCGCTTGCCGGCCTTACAGCTTTATAGCAATGAAGTCAGTAAGTCAGGTTTCTGTTTTGCAACGTATAAGCCATTCCAGGATGCAAAAGCCTGAGTGCTCGATTGCGTTACATTGAAGTATTTCAACTGGCTGAGAAGGCACAAGATTTCCGCGGTGAACACAGTGAAATACTTGACTGAGAGATCCGACACATAACCTGTTTGAATTCCACTCCATTATCACCCTAGTCTCTCCCTAGTGGAATTTAAACTCCCGATTTAATAAATATGTGGGTGAGAAATGACTGTCCCCAGGATCTACATAGATTTCATTAGACATCTGGTTGGACTAGACACCTCGGATATATCTGCGGCTGTTGAAAAAATTAGGAGAAGAGATTGGAACAAAAAGGCAGCCCACCAGGCATGGTAGAAAGTGAGACAGAGACCTGGAGATATAGGAGGAGGACTGGACTACTGAGTGATGAATCAAAAGACAACGTGAGGGTTGAATGTCGACGTTCGGGGATTACCACTATGCACGAACCGGATGGCCGACCAGTAACTATCGGCAGCGAACTTATTGGATGACCAGGACCTAGGGCCTAGAACCGGAAGTTACCGCTGCGATCGGGGTTGAATTTTTTTGGTTCGCAAGAGCCCATCAAGGGCCTGGAACCGGGAATTACCGCTACGATCAGGGTTGGAGTTTTTGGTGCAGAACAGCCCATCAAGGGCCTGGAACCGGGACTTACCGCTACGATCGGGGTTTGCAATTGTGATACGTAGACCTAAACCCGCCATTCCAAGGGAGACTGATGAAAATTTAAAACTGGAGGTGCCGGCCGGTGAAACCCTCGGCAATCTGCGGCCATTTCCGGCCATTTGAAACCCTTGGAATGACCGATTTTCCCGCGAATTGATCGACTGTCATCAATTTTGTTCTGGCGAAAAACGTGACTGGTTTCGAGTCTATTACATGCTCTAGTTTCGCTGCGGACTCAATTCAGCGGCATCTGTGTCGTCTGCGTCAGCAACTATCTTGCGCGCGAATGAGGAATTTCTAAGTTGACGGGATCTAAAATTTGATTTGACCACAAAAGTCTGACAGTGCAATGTCCGGATGAGTTTTGGCGGCGGCGAGCTTGGAGCTCGTGGCGGGGCGTGTGGCAGGCATGGCTTGGCGTAAGTTGCCGGAATATGGGTCTTATGTCGTAGAGGCTTGGATGTCGAGGAGAGGATGGACCAGAACTCCGAATCGTCTCTCTCCAGCCCAAGCACCGCGCGTCTTGATCTAGGGTCTGTTAAATATTTTGCAAGAACTTGTCGGCATTGAGTTAGCATTCCTGAATGAATACAAGTTATCGTCAGCACTCTGTCGGAGTTCCCGAGGCCTTTGAGGAAGTCTTCGCTCAATCCTGGTACAGATTACATCGCGTGGGTCTTCCTTTGGTCTCCGGGCCGTGTGTCTCAGAGTCATGCTCTCAACTTCGAAAATTACTCTTGCTGCTGGTATCCTCATCCATCTGCCTAAGCTCTCGTTATTTTATCTCGTCGTGAGCGATGCAGAAGAACTTGCCTAGACTTGAATACTGATCGAAATACCGATCTCAGGCGCTCACCCTTTGTTTAATCACTCAATATGTGCAAATGTCGTTCCATAACAAGCAAAAAAAAAAGTATAAGTACAAGCTCGGCCCCATCCAGCAACTGCAGTCTTAACTTTCGTAAGATCCGTATGTTCCGTCCTTCTGCTGGCGGAACAAGTCGCGGGAGCCTGCAAATGCAGAAAGTTATATCTTCAAAACATGAAAGTGCAGTTACCTTGCGGTTCATGACACGCTGATTCTAATGCGGCGGGTGAACCGGTCGAGGGCGGTCACGCTCGCGTTGTACTTCGCGGCATCGGATGCGATTGCGACCGCCGCTGAGATGAGCGGAACTTCATCCGCCAGTTCGCGGAGGATAACGGAGTTGCCGGGGCGAGTGAAGGGAACGAGGGAGAAACGGTAAAGGTTGCCCTGCGCAACTGGCGGGTTTCTGTGTCCCAAAACGAAATGGATTCATTCGGCATGGTGTCCTACGGAGTGATGGCCCGAGCACATTGAGGTTGTTGCAGCAAAGAGCGCTTGAGAGCGGAGAGCTTCGTGTAGAAAAATAGGTTACTCCCACCACGGAAAATCAACTGTCGAAATCGAATGAGGAACTGTTGCATCCAACTACTACGTACGCACCGTCGAAGTTTAGAGATGTGATCACCCCTCCTCGAGAACCGTATCCACTGTCGAGTGGGCTGGAATCCGAGAACATTGAATTTTCGGGAGTCGAGAGATTCGCATAGCTAAGCGAAGGCAAGGCAGACCTTCGGCTGGATACGGAAAATTTTATCGATTCATTTCGTGAAGCCCTAGGTAGAGCCGCAAATTTTTCGTGCAAGACCGCAACGGCGCATTGTATCGGCAATCCAGGACAGAATTAAATATGCGGAAAGAACACGGAGTGGCGATTTGACAGAGAGATTGGCGGGGCACATCGAATTCAGCCAAAGAGGAATACGACCGGTAATCATATGGTACACCCACGAAGGACGGACAAGGAGTAATACCAGACAATAATGAGACATCCAGAGCTTGAAAGGGAGGTCTCGCCGGGAAATCAGTTTACCAGAGAGGCATTAATCTTGGAGGCAACAGAGAGGTTTTTTTGATTTCAATGTTTTCTCGGTTGCGAGCGGGGAGTGAGTGAGGAATAACAAGCGATTCGCGTCCCGGAGACGCGATTAGAGTGGATCAATCCTCAGGCAAAGAAGTGAGGAGCGGGGACGACAGTGTGATTGCCTCAAGGGCTGCCGCCAAACAACACGTGGCATATTTGGCGTGATGAGTTATCTGATCTTCTGGCAGTGGCACTCTCTCTTCAACCACCATCCCGCCTCACAAACTTTCAAGGAAACTCAACTTCAACAGGAAAATAGAAGGCTGCGGCATGGAAGACGGTATGCCCCGCCCCTGCCCGAGTACCACCAGTACACCATCTCGCCCATACACTTTCGACCCGATTTTCTGCCCGGCCCGGGCGCCTTCTCGACTTGATTTAAGTACCATGGTCACCTCCTGCGCATCTAAGGTCCGAATTTTCGCCTTTGTCGGCATTTCCTTTCGACTTTTCGGTCTAGGGCCATCGGCGTAACTGCACTCCCAGTGCATGGCGGCCTTTTTTATACGGACGCTAGCTGTTGTCGGGGACCGCCTCGGCTTGATTTATTATCTTCTGGGTGGTGGTCCGACTTCGATACACCGCCTTGACAACCTCATCTTTTTTGGCGTCTTTTTCGACGTCAGCCAGTATCTCTCTTTCTGCATGGGATCGCCCACCGATCTCTCGCCTCTCGCCCTTTTCGACATTTATCTATCAATCTACGCCCACTCCCACTCCGCCGCTCTCTCGCACTCACGCCCCTCCACAGCCTGGAAATCGCAAGACATGGTGCCTATCGGGATCAGCATCCCCGTCGACGCCTCCTCTGCGTCGCCTCATCACACGGACGACGGCCGCGCTGACGACGATCCGGACCGGGACAACGGTGGAGCCCGATGGATGGGAAGAGGTGTAGGAGGGACGACAGAGCCGGAGACACAGTCCGGGTATGGAAGGCCAAAGGAGGTGAGTGTCTTCTCTTTGCGTGCTTTGTTCAGTGCCCTTTCCTCCACCCTTCCTTCATTCCTTCCCTGATCCTTCCTTTCCTATTCTATTCTTCTTTCGTCTTTTGGTTTACCGCGCCCCAGTGCGTGCATATGGATCGTACCTTTGCGTCCATACTCTGTCTCGCGTTTTGTGCCTCCGTCTCGGTCCCGCTTCTGGATGTATACCATCCATATCTGTCCCCGTATCGTGTCGTGCCCTGTCGCCCTGCATCGCCCCTCCCTCGTTCTTGTATCCGCCCCCCGCTCCTCATTCCATATTACACTTGCTCCTTTCGCTAGCTCCCGTTTCCTTCTCCCACTCTGCACTTTCCTTTCCTTGTTTCCCCGCTTCATTATACGCAGCCTTTTGTAGCGCGGCATATTCCTCGGCGTCGGGGCTTCCGCTGTAATCCCATCGTTACTTGGCGGGTCATCCACCCTTTCTCGAGATCCGATTGCATTGCGGAGCGCTGCCCCCAATACACGGCGAGAACGGGTTTTCAGCTGCCCCGTTCGACTCGGGGCCGGGTCGTTTCGCTGAAAGCGCCTTAGTCGACCTCGAGCGTCCTAACTATGTAGATACCATTCCGAACTCTCCTCTTGCCCTTATATATATATATATATATTTGAACCTACTTCATGTTCCCGCACGACATTGCAACTCGCATGCAATTCGGCCTAATTGCTTTTACCGTTCAACATATCCTAGCGCTGCCTTCAATCTGACTCAGTGGCGGACGCTGCCTATCCCGCTATGCCAACATTGATCCTTCCATCCGCTTCAAATATGCATGCAGATCAACTAGTTAGATTCGGGACTGAGTCTTTCCGGATTGGAGATATCTTTTTAAAAGTTTCATTCTTGTGCTTCCCTGCAATCTGACTTCTCCGGCCCAGAGGATCCACATCGTCCGTTGTTTAAAGGTCCACGCACAGTGAGTTTCATAGCTCCCGTTTTATGTACTTAATCTCAATGACCCATCTATCTCCCTCGTCTTATTAACCTTGGATCGTTTGCGGCGGGGAACTTATGTTCTCCGCTCCTCTCCTGATCAAGTAATACCTTCGATCTTCGCAAATCTCTGATCCGGACCGTTCACGCCAGCAAACACTCAGTCCCTCCATGCTCCTCACCTATATCTCCCTCGTGTGCGTTCCGTAGGACGCATGTCGGCATCTCCCAATAAGTGTTGTACCGACTCGGAATTTTGGCGGGATCGTCTGTTCATCACGCATTTTGCTGTCCCTCCTCGATGATGTACTGTAATCACTACGCTACTTTCATCTCCCCTGCCGGACGACCTGATTACGTCCCGGAACACATCCGCTCTCGATACAGGGAATATATCTACTCGGTGATATTTGTAAAGCCCCCGTTCAGCCTCGGGTCGGAGAATAACTCAAACGGCATGCATGCTCGACCCACAAATTCGGAGGAGGTTGACGCAATGGATTCTACACTTTGGCCTTGTATTCTTTGTACTTCGAGTCAACCGGCGCTTATTCGACGCCACACACAAAATATACAGCTCACCTCAGACTGCTATTGAGATGACAGGAGAGTCTGAGACTGAGTCACGATGGAAAGAACTGGACCCACAGTTGAAGGCTACGGATCAGCGCCTCCATGTATCGCTCGGAATTCCTACACTATTTCATTGGAAGGTGTAGACCTGATCTTTCCCTGAGAGTAAAGATGTAAGGAGAACTGTGAATGTGCCGTGGAACCGGGGTGACATGATTTACAGACGTCTGAGACGCTTTGCTAGTCATGAGAAATTCGAAATATTTCGAGCCGGCCAGTCAAAAAAATCGAATTGACGAACGAATATTATAATAAAACGCCAAAGTACAAGGTGGAGCAATGTTATCCTCGTTGCTACTCCAGAAATTAATTAACCAACCGCGGACTGAAGAGTTATAATGCATCCTTGGGTCGAGATGAGCCATAGGGGCGACCGCACCAATCAAGACAAAGATACAGATTCGCAAAGAGCGAATGAGTTCGAGGAGATACAAAGATGACATCCCGACGCGAAGAGTGAGAAGCCACAGTATAGCCAGAATTATCGGTCGACTAAGATCCTTTTGTTGGGCGAGTAAGATTCGGAGAATCGCTGGGAGGTGAATCGAAGTTAGACTGAAGCAGAGCAGCGCATGCACAGAAGACGCCAAGGAGAATTTGAGATACGGGCAAGGCAGGGCAGGACGTGCCAAAATCGATCTTGTCCAAGTTCTTGCGAGGAAAAAAGCGGCGCACGGTCGGCGGAACCTGTGAAAGAGATCAAAATGGGTGGGAAACGCAGCGTGAAACTTGACGAACATATACACCGACTCGGACGCTGCATTTAGGCCGAGCGAAGCCGCGATAAGCCGCGCGCGGTGAGAATCGCAGAGTTCTTTCTGCTGGAAATCGTCAAATCTATGAATCAAATAGGCCGCCACTCGCCTAATCTGGGATACACGACGACAAGAACAGCCAGCGCAAGTTTCGGCGGGCTACAAATTTGAAGTCCGCAAATTCTTGTTCCGGATGCGCGATGTCGTTTTCGTTCTGCGGTTGTACCACATCCAAACATTTATTTCAGTGTGTCGTAGACGTGTGCGGATGGTGCTTCTCTCGCGGAAGAAGAGCCTGTGTTATTTCGTGTGGAAGAGGTATCTGGGTGGGAACCCGAGTTCAGCTTGAAGAAACAATGAGTAGCGGGCGCCGACGTGAATAAAGCAAAAGTGCATACCTATTCTCGCACTTCGCTTCTCCACGTGGTGTGTTGAGCTAGAAGAGTCCGAGTAAGATGGGGATCAGCATGCAGGAATATGATGTGGCGCGGAAGAATCTGATTGGGATTTACGGGCTTTGCTTCCCAGTGCGGCATCCTGCCCCGAGCTCACAAGAGGTTAATGCGGGGCGACGGAGCCGTCTGTAGACTTAAGCAGGATGAAAGTAACTTGGACGGCGCACTTACGCCGCAATTGAAGTGCGCGGAAACACAGGAAATTGAGGTTGCTCGGTGGGAAAGAGTCAGCTTCTTCGGCGAATATGATAGATGCCATACCGGGGCGCGCATACCCCAGCGCGTGTTGACAAAGTGTACCGCTGAGCCGGGGTAGCCGAGTATAAAAAGTAATCTAATTTGAGCCGAGGTTACATCGCCAGAAAGATGTTGCGGACAGTATTCGGTCGAGATAAGTGGAACGTCCCATAGGATGGGTACGCACGATACAGGAGGTACCTGAGATGCTATGTTGGATCTGCACCATCGCAACTCCGCATGTCGCGCATAATATGGCTGGGGAACGATTAGAATGGAAAGAGGGATGAAAACGAAATATCCAGGTACCATGATGGGAGAAGGAGCGGCAGGAATGGATAGAGACAGAGTCACCTACTAGAGGGAGGTGCACGTCGTACACGACTCGTTTCCCCAGGATATTTCAACGGCGAAAGAACGGAGGCAGGATGCCGCTCTCCAACGCCCACCGCCCGCGGAGCCCGAGGTATCGAAGATCGCAAGGGCATAGCGGCGCCTCCGTGTCGGCGCATATTGCAGATGGTGCAGCAATAAGAGCAGAGAGCGGGATGCGATCTGACTGAGAAGGGTTCGATTAGCTATGGGCAAAAATGGCGGCGCAACAGATAAGGAGCGGTGAAACGGTGCAGTGGCGTGCAGCCGTGAAATCTAATACCAAACTGAGTGAAACGAAGTCCCACAAAATCTAATACCAAATCTAACAACTAACAACTCCAATACTAACGTGTGTGTGTTCGGGGATGTAGGTCAGGCGTATCGACCTTCAATCTCAAACTGGCGCCAACTCGATACTTCTTAACTGAATAGTCAAAACAAAGGTCTATTAAGCACCTCAATTAGATTACTCTCGTGTTCTAAACAATGTGTAGGACTGGTTTAAGGTCACAGAGTGTATATAGAGTCAACCCCAAGTTGATTAGTTTTTAACGGCTGGTTGGTTTGAAGACAACTAAGACTCTAATACAAGAGCTTATTGAATTCTCAATGGGTGTAAGTACAAGTTGTAAGAGCGGCTAATTAGGCACGGTCTTAACAAAATGAAACTTAGAGCTACTAAGAGCTGGGTGCCAACAACTGGGGGAGTATTTCACTGCCTAATTATTACTTTACATGTTGCTTTTATAGTATTTACTACCTATTAACCTAACCACCGAGGTGAATAACTTCGGATAGCTATCCGGATACCTTTGATCTCCTTGCCGTCCTATTGGCTAACAGTCTCTTGCTGACTGAAGGACTTGAGCTCATTTATATTGAACCAAGCCCTTTGGGATTTACTTGGCTCCTAGCCTTGTTGAAGGCCTGAGAGAACTCCCGGAAGGCTTTCCGTGCCTAGTCCCTATGCCTATAGGTCTGTCTAGACCGTTGAAGCGTCATCTGTCTGTTGTAGTTAACTTCCTTGAAGCCAACTCGCCTCTCTCTTTAAAACGTGATCAAACGCGATCACATGATACTTCAGGGCCGGTTTTTGATCAACCGCGCTCCCAGTTAAATGCCCTTCTAGTAGCATGGTCTAGTTTATTTCCTTACTTCTGTAGTGCACATTTTAATAGTCTTATGCTGTTTGAATCCTTCCAAAGTCCCTTAGTCGCCTGACGTCCATATTGAATGCGAGCTTGTTACATCTTTGACATATAACTTGCCAGGATATTCCTATAGCTAGCTGGGTTTTGCTCAGTCACTATTGCAGGCCCCATTTGTGAAGGTACCGTTAATACTGCCTGACTTTGATAGTTATACTAGTTTGCAACGCTTCAAAGGCTTAATGCTCAGTTCCGGGATTAAACTAGCATCCTCTAGTCTTACTTCTTGTATACAGCTATCCGCATGTACTAGTGTAAAATCGATGAATTCAGGTGTGTATTGATACACGCCTTATCAGCGGCAACAGGAGCGCGGAGAACAGGGAGGAAAGCATGTATGCAAAAACATCAGCGGTAGGACGTAGAGTAAAGGACGGACGTAAGGGACAGACAGAACTCACGGAAACTCAATCTACAGGGACACGGATTATACACGAGGTAAGCGATGGAGCGGATAGCCGGAAGTAAGACGTATGGGATGTACCATGTGGAGAGGATAGGGATAGCGGTCAACCCCACTTGAGCGACAGTTTGATAGATAAAACTTCGCAGGAAAACACGTCAGATTTTGTTCTCTCACTTGACGCGTGGACTTCAAGCAACGGGTTCGCCTTCTTGGCCATCGTTATTCATTACATCGGAAATAATGGTAAACTAGGTGCGCTGCATTTCAGAGTTCATTTTCTGTGTTTGAATTCTGCGGGCAGAGGAGTGCCTCATCGATTTCCGTGAGCTCATTGGCGAACATTCTGGAGAGAACATGGCTGCGGCGGTCTGGGAGACCATCGAGAAATTCGGGCTCGTTGGCCGGGTACGTGCTTTCTATTTTCGAGGATCATTTTCAACTTGACACAGATAACGGCTTTCGTGATGGACAATGCGACGAATAATGATACTCTGGTTGAGGCGTTCGCCCGTCGCTGCCGAGAATCTGGTATTCCATTCTCAAGTCGGCATGCACGCATGCGATGCATGCCCCACACCATACACCTGGCAGCGCTTAAGGCAAGTACTCACTACCGTCAAATGCCTTTCTTCAATGTGTTATACAGCTCCTCGAGGCCATTGGCGCCCTCACGAAGGAAGAAAAGAAGAAGGCTAAGTCACGATCCACTGCGTACCAAGATGCCACGACGGAATCCCTCTCGCGTGACCAGGATAACCGGGCCAGTGAACTGGATGATGCGGACGATAATGAGTTGGTGAAGCCGACCAGTATCGTTGGAAGTGCTGTTTTCAAGGCAAGAATTTCCAACCATTCACCTGTTTCCTGCTCACTTATTTATCCAAAGCTTCGCAAAATTGTGCGCCACGTACGGTCCAGTCCACAGCGCCGTAAGACTTGGCAGAAGGAGGTTCGAGACTGCGCACAAACTTCACCTGGGACCATCGACAGTATCTTAATGCTCATCCTCGACGTCAAGACGCGGTGGTCCTCAACTCATCAAATGCTTCGTACAGTGTAGTAGGGTTCCTTGGATGACAACTTTGATGTTTCCCACGTAGAGCTTGCAATCAATTACAGAAAATGCTGGATTTAATTATGTACATACTAGAGCATATAAGAAGTGATACTGTAGCAGAATCCGAGGATTGCAGGTGCGAGAATGTGGCTATAGAACTAAAATACGTTTGACATGGAAAATGTCACACGTCGGGTTCCTTGGATGTCACGCATCACCGTCATCCATTGACTCCATCCCATCTTGGTTTTTGTCTCTTACTTAGCTGGAGCTCTTTATTTATGCCCCAGTGCTGACCTGAAAGACATACAGGCCTTTTCCAGCCACGGGAGAAGTAATACGACGGGAAATGGATCAGTGATGACAAATGCGGGAGTCACGCTTTTATACGCGGTGGGGTTATATACCAATCTAGGATCATCAGTCTTGGTCAGATTGTCTCACTCTTTTGGGGAAGAATGTAGCTGATATTGTGGTCTATCATAAGAAAAATAGTTTGAGGCCAATGTGGTCCGGATTTAACCACAATCAAGCAAAAGGAAAGTCGATCACAGCTCTGATGTATTACTGATCGACCTTCAAACGTGTCGCATTCAGCACTCAGCTGTATTCTCAGCTTGAAATTAATTCAGGACATAGAAATAGTATATAGAATCTTGCATGCAAGAGGAATTGGGCCCATGACAAGTGTGTGCGGCTTAAAAAATGAATTATCCAGTGATATGTCATCATCCAAGGAACCCTACTACACTGTATGTATCTGAGCATTCTATTTCTATTCCCGAGACTGATCTATTTGTAATAGGGCGGGCACTTCAGTATCGTCTACCGATCTTCAATTATGTCGCCAAGGATGGCGAGCTGCGCGAGCATGAGTTGACGTCGGCTGAATGGGATGCCCTGCAGTTGGTTACTCAATGGCTCAAGGTTTTCCGTTCCGCCACCACTCAGATGTCCGCGACAAAGCAGCCAATGTTGTCCAGTACTCACGCCATTTTCCGGGGCCTTCAACAGCATCTTAAAAAGGCCATAACTGACTTCCCGAAATCTGCTGACCCTGCTCTGAAAGCCGGGCTCGTCGATGCTCACCGCAAGCTCAGTGATTATTTCACTAAGTTTGATCAATCACGCTACTACGGGTGGGCCGCACGTCAGTCTTTGCGTCTTTTCATTAGGCCATGATCTAATTCATACAAATCAGTGTTGGATCCTCGCATCTCATACGAGACGTTGCGCGAGGATTACGCCGATGACGACGAGCTATCTGTGGAACTCGAGTCATCCAAACTCAGCCTTCAGTCGCACTTCGAAGAACATTACGCTGCCGCCAACCACGATCTTCCCCCACCGACTGAATCACAGCCGGAACTTGGATCTCCTCAAAAGGTCGACTTCACCAGCCGCTACAAAAACCGGGGATCCACTTCGACTACCACTGATGAGCTTGCTGAATATTTTAGGCTCACCAGCGTGCCTGAGTCGTTTGACGGAGTGGATCCTCTGCAGTGGTGGTATAGTCGCCGCCGGCAGTTCCCTCAGCTGTACCGCCTCGTGCGCAATGTCCTATGCATACCTGGTATTTCCGTTTTGGCTCATAGTTTCTCTTCGATGATTGAGGACACATTGAATTTTTAGGCTCCGCGGTTGCCGTCGAGCGAATCTTTTCCGGCGGCCGCAACACGATCGGACTTCGACGCGCGAGTTTGAAAGCCGAGACCATACAAACTCTCATGTTTGTCAAGGCGAGGCTTCGGTTGGCCCGCAAGGCGATCATTGACCTAGTTGGGGACGAGGATGACGCACTTTAATCATGTACACCGTTCTAGCTTCTTATAAATGCCCTGAATTTGTTCTAACTGAAGTCTCGGCCCTTCGTGAAATTGACCGTAAATACGACGTAAACGGACGGTACGTACGGGACCCGTCCCGTTTGGCTTTGCTTCATGGTCCCCTACGTACGGGTTTGGCCGTGGCGTAAGGAAAATACGGCGTAATTCATACGCCCGTGGGCGTATTACGCACGGTTTGAAGCCCTACTGGGAGGAAAAAGCTTGGGTACAAAGCAAGGACTGACACCAGCCACACAATTGGTTGATTTCGAGTGGTTGATGGTTGCCAGTGGAATCAAATTTGCATGCTTTTGTGGGCCTGCAAATCCGACAGCAGCTGTACATCTTCTGAATCTGCTCGAGAAGCTTTGCTTTTCTGTCCATGACACTGAGACCCTCATTGAAATCATTGTCACCATCCATATGTTTCAAATCCAGGATCTGGATCTTCTTGACCTTTATACTCTTCGCAAGCACTGCATGCGCAGAGAAGATACTGAAGAGTTCAGCAGCTCTTAAACGAGAAAAACGGTAAACTACACACCTGGTCAGTGATGTGAATGTGAACAGAGAAAATGAAACTTTTCTTTTTTTCCTCGGCTTCAGTAACAACCTCAAGCAAACCATTCCAGTCTTCCTGCAACGTAACATTGATCTCATCTGACTTTGCCATGGCATTTGACAGCTTATACAAAAGCTTGGGATTGATCTGAACATCGGAACATACAATAGTCTCTCGCAAATTACTTCCAGGGCTTGCCCAAACATGTGTCATGTGTCAGATTTTTGCGCTGAGTGGTGTCACTGTTTGCCTGCAGGATTTAAAGCACTAGTTCTAGAGGCAAGAGTCATTTCAAGCACAGAATTGGGGACACAGTCACACTTTGGTGAGGATTGAGCTCCACCTGTGCATTTTTCTTTGAATTTTTCGCAGGGGCCAGCACATCAACATCTTGAAGATCACTGTCAGAATCCACCAACAGTTCTACCGACTTGTGCTTGGAGCAGGCCTTGCCAGGTGGAGGCAGTGGAGTAAGGACATTTGAACTTGAATCAATGTTGGACTGGGAACTAAAGGAGCTGTCAATGTCGGGTACCATAGGTGGATCGGCAACATCAGCCAATTAACAATTTGATTGCAGCTTGTTTGGTCTTATGAGCTTGTTGCTAGGCCATCAAGGTCCAAGGGTGAAGAATTACCCCTCCAAAAATGCAGAACAAGACGAGATAATGTTTCAAGCATCTGGAGGATGCTTGGAGAATCCCCTGTGCAAATTTTCAGAACTGTGCCATACCAGAATATCAAAATCAACCCAAATTTATGCCACCTGAACGAGTTGAACCATCAACCCTGTCACAATAAAACATAGCTTTGTGACCTTGCTAACTTGCAACCTTCGTGGCCCTTTGTTGGCTTTGTTTGACCTGGTACATGCTCACAAACTAATTGTCAAAAATCTGATGACAAGGTCAGCAGCAGAGATATCTGCACAAGTGGTAAGGTACTGGGGTTCGGGATCCCTGCTGGAGGCCTTGGGACTGAGCCTGGTGAACTTCCTGGGAGCTACCCTCTTCCGGTTTTTATTCTTGTTTTTTTTTTCAGTCTGCCATGTTGGTGGCTCCACTATAGAATGGGTTATATGCAACCACACGTGTCTGTGACTGATTGCAACATTGAGGCATGCTGTGTACCAGCAGAAGGACTTGGTCGGGGAGTCTGAGTACCTCAGGGTAGTGGCTGCACACATCTCTTGCTCCCATAGACAGAGAAAATGGGCAATCATTGCCTATGAGAAATGATTGGTCCAATCCGAATATTTCGGATTTGATCATGCCGTTCACACGATAGAAGACCCAAAAATAAAATCAGACAACAATGGGCTCTTCAGAATGATCCTAGGTTGTCCTGAAACACATCACAGAATATTGTAACTCCATCTTCACGTGTGGGGAGTGATCTGCGTGAAGACAAGATAATGGCATACTACATTTTCTACATGCTGAAAGAAAATAAACTGGTAAAGTCAGGACCTCCGGAATTTCATGCCATTCTCCCCATATATTTTTCGGAGCCATTGTGTACAGATTGAGCCCATAGCGAGCAATATGGCGGAAACAATCAAAAAAGACTCAAAATGGAAGAAATTTGGGCCACGCCCTATATTCCGCCAGAAGCTGCAAGAATGATACCATGGAAGGGTTTTCGGACATGCTAGACTGCATCAATCTAATGTGGCGAGCTCTGTCGGGAAAGTCGAAAAAAAGAGCAGTCCGGGGATTGAACACAGGTCCAACCCAAACAGACAAAAGAAGATCATATAAGACCAGTAACCACTTGGCCATGACACTCATAGTAACTAATAAATCCATTGGAATCACCATACTTTCCATGTAAAGCATTCCCGCAGCATGGCAGGTAGGTGAGAATTTTTTTTTTTTTTTTTTTTTGGAGCGTTTGGGATAATGAAATTCAGTCTGCAGAAGCATTCCAAAAGTCATCCGCTGGGTCTACCAGAAAATTCCAGTTAATGCCGGGGAAGTTGTCCAGGGAGGAAATGCCATTACGCACAAATACCGTAGTGTGGGACTCCAGCCTTCGTAAAATTATCCTATCCCATTTTTTGAATCATTCAATCTCAATGGCTGTATACCCACTAAAACCCCCACTGTGTATGTCCAATCATCCGGCAGTGAGTCTTCGTTCATTAGTAGACCACTCCATGTTCTCAGGACAAGATCCTTATTCAATGCAAGATTATCAAATTTCAGTTTATTGGTGAGGATTTGATCTCGTCCTAGTGCGGAATTAACAGATTTCAGCCATCTATTGTGAACCTCAACATCTGTCATCTTACGGTCTGGATTTTTTAAGACTTGATCGTTGCGAATATTCCAGATTGTGTGCCATGCAGTGGATACCAGAATGGAAAATAATCTTCCCATCTCAGGGATAATTTTGCCCTTCGGGTCTTTGAACTTGACAAGATTACAACCCAAGATGAGCCCCCAGTTCAGTGGAGGCCACATGGGATATTTCATAGCCCAGAGTTTCTGTGTTAGTTTCCAGATCAATTTTGCACCAGAGGCATCACATTCTAATGCTATGTGTGCTCCAGATTCTCAGGGACACCACAGGTTTGACAGATTGCTATCACTTCAAGATTATCAATATGTGTCCAGAAGTCACCGACTCTGAAAGTATTGTGAATTGACTTCCAGAACAATTCACGGTGAAGTCGTCTTAAATTGATTGAACGTATAGAATTCCAAATCATTTCGTCTGTTGGGGTGTAATCAGAAATTTCATGTACTGAGCAGCGGATACGGTCTAAATTGATGAATGTTGATTTCCTGATTGGCTCGGGGTAGTTACCTTTGATAATTTTGGTAAAGATCCGCTGAGAGCCCTGTGTGATTAGCATGCCAGGGTTATTGAACATTATGTCAATTTGGGTGTCAACCTCAAGTGAAGGGGGTGGTTCAATATCTAAAGCAACAGGGAAAATATGTTTTGTCTGCTTGAATTGTGTTCGAGCAGTTCGCTCATTCAGTCCAGCAAACACTGCCTTGAAAAGCAGGAAGTTTGGGTCTAACATATTATTTTCAGATTTTGTTCGGTCTTTAATCAGTGTTTTGAGCAGAAAGTCAGAGGAAGAGCATAGTAATAAGGGAACATTCTTTGGGAGTTTCTGTATGAGGATGAGTGCAGCACCCAGTATTCCTGATTTGAAGGTCATTTTTATGGTTGGATTGTCAAATGTGAGGCAGACAGTTTCATCCTCCTGCAGATCATGTGAAACAATTTTGAATCTAGCAATCACTTGGGGGTCATACTGGCCAGGTCGTTTAATCTTTATATGTAGAAAAGCTGATATCAGCTCTGGTGTCTGCTCTAACACACCCTGCCGTCGTGCGGCAATCTCGTTCATTGAATCATCACCAGCAAAAATCCGGAAGCCATTTTGGACACTAAGTAATCTGAAGTTTGGATCATATGTCATTGGTTTGTCACTTTCAACCTCTTGCTGGTTAGCATTTATCTCCTCTGCAGTCAGTTCAAGTTCATCACAGAGGTCTACCATTGGGATCAGTGGATTCCACTTTGGCATAATACAGTCTATTAGCATTTTAGCAGTCTCAATGCACTTGCCAGGGTTAAGGCACCCAAGTTCATTTCGATCTCTCTTGCAAGCAGGGCATCCACAATTCTTTCGTCCAACACCACTAGGATTGATAGTATGTGGTTGTCTTAACACCGTAGTTCTTCTCATCGCAATTATAAGGGCATCTTGAACAGTTTGAACTTTATGTTGGTTTCTGAGGCAGGTTGCAGCATCACGAAGGCACGTGTTTTTGTAGGCTGGATAGTAGACAGAAGGGTGCTTCCATATTGGCATAACAAGCTGCACTTCACGATCAATTGAGAGTGCTGTAAATTTGAGCTTAAACTCTTGGGCTACAGAGATCATGTGTTTGAGGTCATCAGGTATTGTGTTTGACCTGGGAATTGGGAAATGGATGTTGTTCAGGAAAATGTTGATAATTTGACCGGGTCTGATATTTAGGTAGCTAGTCTCCAAGTATTTTCTGAGTATGAAGTCAACAAAATAGCACCACAGTGGTCGATCTTCCCCTTGCATGAGATAGCATTGAAGATTCCACAGTGAAATAGCTTTATTTCGAGAGGAGATATCCAAGATTCCTTTGCCTCCTCGGTCAACTGGGAGGATCATTGTCTCAAGGGACACTCTGGCTGTCTTTCCGTCCCACAAGAAGGACCGTATCAGTTTTTCAAGAGTTTCTTCAATTTCTTTTGGCATTCCTTGGACTCTGGTCAGATACTGTGTCCGACCTCCAATCACCATGCTAATGATATGACGTTTCCCTTCAAGTGTTGGGAGTGTTGTTTGCCAGCGCATGATATCTATATTAATTTTCTCCAACACGGAGGGCCATGGGGTATTATAAGTAATTTTGTTTCCAATCCATGCACCTAGCATACGGCAGCTCTCGCCATCAGGTACAATTCTAATAGTTTTGTCGATCACACCAAGTGGGCATTGATCATTAATTCGTCTTTCGCTTATGACTTTCTGGCGATATGAGGGCCTCCCAAAGGGCAGAAGTATCGTTTTGTTTACATTAAACTTTGCAGTTGATGCAGCACACCAAAGTCGTAGAATACTCCAGAGAGTTTCCATGGAGTCAGTGGATTTCAGGTAAATTGTTGTATCATCAGCAAAAAGTGATAGTATCATATTCTTGTTTGTTCCAGGAATAATTACTCCCTTGATATCAGAATTTCGGAGCAGACATGCAAGAGGCTCAATAGCGAGATTGAATAATAAACAGGAGAGGGGATCTCCCTGCCTTACACCCCTGGTAACAGTATATGGTTCACTGAGTTCGCCGTTAATCATGACTACGGTTTGGGCATCAGTGTACAGACTTTTGATTGTCTTTGAAAATTTTGGAGGGAAGCGCATATGGTCTAGGACCCGCAGGAGGTAATCATGGTTAATTCGGTCGTATGCCTTTTCTTGGTCAAGAGCAATAAGGACCCCATCTTCTTCTGCCACTTCGGCATAGTTAAGTAGGAATTTAGCTAATTTGACTTGGTCCTCAATTTTCCGCCCTTTCATGAATCCGGCTTGGTCTGGCCTTATCAAGGAGGGGGCAACATTCATCAATCGCATAGAGTAAGCCTTTGTCATAAGTTTATAGTCTGTATTTAGCAATGTAATGGGTCTATAGTTGCTAATGAGACCTGTGTCTCCTTTTTTGTATGCGGGACATAACCATCCAATGTTAAAGTTACATCCGTCTGCTATTCCAAATTGTTCAATGTCCCGGTACAAGTCTGCGAGGAAGCCCATGATGTTGAAAGCTCCTGGTTTGTCTTTGAATTTTTTGTATTCAATGTCCATTATTTTGAAAAATTCATATCGGATACCATTTACCCCTGGGGCTCTGCCATTATTTGATAGTTTAAGAGCACTTCGTACATCCTCTTCTGTCAGATCCTTGTCCATTTCGTTATACTCATTTTTGGATAATCGTGCATCACATTTGTTAAGCACTTCCTCAGTGCACATCATTCGGCCATAGTCGTCCCCCTCCAGAATATCAGCTCGTTGGACAGACTCATGGTAATTCCGGGCCATTTCCGCCATTTGTTTTGGTCGGGTTTCAAAGGAGGGTATAGTTGAATCATCATCCATTCTCTTAAATTCATTTATGGTATTTCTGAGGTGGTACCCTTTGGTGGATCTAGTCCAGTGGTGTGTTTTCAGAGTTTCACCCTCGATATCATATCGAGCTTCGGACTGGGCTTTCTTGCCATCAGCCTCTTCTTTAAGATAGGTTTCAATTTTTCCTTCGAGGTGTAAAATTTGAAGATGCTTTTCCGCAGTAGGTATCTCTTCATCATTGATAATTAGGTACTTCTGCGCTGTCCATGTACGAATTTGGCGTGATCTTTCAGTGACCAAGCGGGAGCATTTTTTACCTTCTGTGGTAAAGTCATCCTTGTACTTCTGCCACAGAGTTTGGATGTTATGGCCACCTTGCCGGCCGGTGTTGTTCAGCTCTTCCCAATCTTCTGAGAGTTCATTTGATCGGGTGCGGATGTATTTCATAAATTTCGGAGTTTTGAGGAGATATACAGGGAAGTTCCATATTCCTGGTCCATACTGCTCATCTACTCGGCATGTCAATTGGACAGATATTAAATAGTGATCGCTGGTGATCAAGCTAGGTTGAATTGACCAATTTCGATATCGTGCAAAACGGTCTACTGGGACGTAAATTCGGTCAAGGCGTGAACCGGACAAATGGATCTCATTGGTGAGTGCATTAGTGCGTTTCTGGAAGCAAGTGTATTCCAATGTATCGGGGAATGTTGTCCTCCAACCATCTTGCATATGAAAGAGGGCCTTTAGGCATAAGAAACTCAATGGTACTGGTTCCTCTTTATTCGAGGTACGATCTTTAACATTTTCAACAAAATTCCAATCCCCCAGTGTTTCGGTTGGAAATGGAAGCCACAAATTTTTCAAGTAACAATACCATATTTGAGCCCACATTTTATCTCTTTCCTGAGGTGTATTTGGGGCATAGATATTGAGAATATTTATTGTTTCTCCCCTATGTGATGGGATAACAAGCATGATTGCATGCCCCTCAACAAGGACATATTCCTTTACATTCTCTGTGTCAACATATTTTTTGTTCAGAAGAAAACTAACTCCAGCTGTGGAGTCTGGTTTTATTGGGTGGCCAGAGTTGAACAGTTTGAACCATTTTCCGTAGATGTTATTGAACTGGCTGGCAGTGGTGTCATCCATGTGTGTTTCTTGTAAGGCAAGAACACCAAGCTGATTATCATCAACCATCTTCTTCACGTAAGAGAATTTGTGTCCTGCATTGGTCATAGATTTATTTTTTTCTCTCCCATTTATATTCTGAGATGCGATTGTTATGTTTGAACGTGTGAACTTCGCTGAGTGAGCAAGTTTTGGAGGCTTATTCCTCTGTCTGATCTGTATATTTATCTCTTCCCAATTCTCGGGGATATGATATTGCCCTGTGTTTATATTCTCTGGGCTTGTGTCTGAATGTAAGGGCAGCATGTCAATGTTGTCAATATCTGTTCGCGAGTTTATATGTATTGCTGCATTGTTGAAATTGTTGGTATGGGAGTCGTTATACGTTCCCTCTACATCTCCCATATGTATATCCGAAATTGCATGTGTACCATTCGTAATATGGCCATTAGGTTGGTTCCACAGATCAGGAGCCTCCGTGGAAGATACGGGCATCAACCATGGTGAATCATGGTCTGTGGTAGTCATATTTTGAAGGTTTGTAGGGGAACGTAAATGCTGCCCCTCGCCTATTGCTGTAGCAGCCAGAGCAGCAGAGCTGCTACAGAAGGGGCCATGTGTTGGGTAGTCGGAGCTAGGCCCCGGATCACCTCGACTCCTGCTGATTTCACTCTCTGAACTCGTAGCCGGCAGGCACTGACGAGAGGGATGTACCACGTCCCCAAAACCCTCCCGTGTTCCAGGAGGGCCCTCGGTACCAATCTGAATATTTGTGTTGTGTATAGGCATGTTTTGGGTGCGTTTTGAGACCGCCGTCGTGGGATTTTAAATAATATTTCTAGCTGGAATTTTACCTCTTGAGAAAGAGTGTAGCATGTGAAGGATTCCAGGTTCCATGGATATGGGAAAGCAGCCACTTAATTTGGATGATTTGCTTCTCAATGCATCGACATTTTGTGTAGAGTTAAATGTATGTAGAGATGGGACTGACAGACATAGAAGACTGGACAGAAACTGGGTCATAAGAACACATGTGGCCTGTCCCTCAGGCACTCCTAGCAGGCAGTTTGGTGTTACAGAAGCTGAAGGTTGACGAGTTTCGTATCAGACTCACGAGTCGAGCCGGATCGAGTCACGTGATTTCGGCTCCGCTCGGTAGCGACGAGTCATCAAGTGACGTGGCAGCAGGGGCCGATGTCGAGGGCGTCGAGCAGGGTGGATGGGGAGAGAGGAGAAGGGCATGGAGGAGAACATACCAGTAGCATATGCCCATGAATGGGTCATGTTTCCCCAGCATTCTCTGGATCTATAGGCCTCATACGGCACGATAATATATGGGCTCAATGGCTCCTGGGCTCGAAGGCTCCTTCCGCACTTTGGCGGTGTAGCGCAAGCTACGCGGGTGTGGAGGTCACCCTTGGGCTGCAAACCCTGGCTGCAAACCCTCCTTGACCCGCTCACACCACCAGTCTCGCTCTATCCGCCATCGACGAGGGGACGCCGACGTGGGAAAGTGGGAGATGGTGATGGTACCGGATCAAGGAGCCTCTCGGAGGAGGAGGAGGTATATTATACTGACACGGTCCCACAATTGGAACAGCCAGTTTACTACGTAGGACATGGTAACTTATATAGGCTAAAAGTCACCCATCCTATACATAGAACACACGTACTACCAGAGGGGGGCGGAAAGTCTAGGTGGGAAATGAGGTCTCTGGCCTGGCTCGGACAAAGCAGGCAGGTTGCTCGGTTAAAACCTCTTGGGTGAGCCACTCTGATCCTTCAGAGCAGCCCATAACTCCCCGGGAACCAAGACCCACTTCCCCACTTTTGACTCAACAGTCCCTCTGGGCACGTATGCCAGAGTAACTACAAAAGAAAAAGATACATAAAGATAGGTAAAAAAATCGGAAATAAATCCAATGAGGAGTTGAACGGCCGGCCCAGGACTACGATTCAACAATCTCATTGATTGGGGGTAGTATATATGTCTGGATTGATTTCCAGCATAGGTTCACTATAAAAAACCTCAAAAACATCGAAGGCCAATTTACCCAGAAGTGCAATGATCTTCTCCTTGACCAACAGCTCCTTGAAGAGAAGTCCTGGGTCTGAGTAAACACCACGAAGTTCTGGGTGGGTAGTGAACAATTTTTCAAAGAAGATCTTTCTGACTTCAACCAGCGGTACATGATTGCAGACAAACATAGCATGGATTGCATCTTCGAGATGATCTTTGCAGAATCGACAGAGTCGCCATTTTTTTGGGACTTGTTCCTTGTACCGCTCAGCCCATCTCATGCGCTCCATAGCAAGTGCATGCCCTGAGAGCACTGCATGTGTCAGGGCTACTCGATACTTCGTATTCCGGACCCTTAGATACATTCGAAAGGCAAGCACTTTGTGAACCCATTTTCCATTCTCCATTACCACTCGGTCCGGAAGCAGATCACGTGTTCGAGAGTAAGCCTGTAGCTCTGCATGTATAGTAGCCTCCATGGAATGCTTTACATCTGCCAGTAGACCATCAATAGTTTTGACTTCCAAAGCTGTGTTTGCCATCACATTCCAGTACACTGGTATCGGCAGTTCTGAGAGTACAATGACAATGTCATTAACCCAGGACAATTTGAGCTGCCGAGCAAGATCAAGCGAGTCCAGGACCCCATCTCTCACTAACCGCTCTTCCCCGAGGTCTGCTAGATGCCTCAAGTTCTTCAGGAGCAAAGTGACCCTCCGATAGGAAATTGGTTGTAAGCCTGTTTCTGAGAATAAGACAGCAATGACACTCCGTTCTGTGAGGCTGAGCATCCGACGTAGGTAGTGATTCTGGATAGCTTCCCGCTCTTTCCGGCGTACTTTGACAATGTCTGGGCATATATCTGCTGCAGAAATGAGATACGGGTCAACCCTAGCCATGTAGAGAGTCCGTGCATCCCAGACGGAGAGACCTCCAACCATTCTGTTCACCGCAAGACAGGCATTTGAGATCCTCTCAGCTTTTTCCATGTATATGCGATGATGCTCTGCATACATATCTTTCGCTGTAAGGTCATGCCAGATCCCCACATATTGGAACACCGATTTCTCTTCCAATGGATTCCCATCTAGATAGAATTCCTGGTTGGTTTTTGGCTTAATACCCATTGCACCCCAAGAACACTTCAGCTTCTGGATTTCACATCCAATTTTGCCCATATGTGTTCCAGTCCCATTTAACTTGTCTTGAAATCCATGGCCAGTGCAGGATAAGATCATGAGGTCATCTGCATGCTCTAGTTTTGGGATCGACTTTCCATGGATTCGAATATCACCTGGAAATGGAGACAGCGTGAAGCCAGCGAGAAGTAAATTCCAAAAATGGGGAGACCCCGAGTCGCCTGTGAGAACTCCAAGGTAGGAAAAGAATGTCTCAGACAATTCCTTGTTCACCCGAACCATATATTCCAGTTTGTCATATAGGAGCATTACAAGATCGATCAGGTCGCCTGCCACTCCCATTGAGTTGAGGTTAAGGAAGAGGACATTTCGGTTCACACCTGGGAATGCATTTTTCAGGTCAACCACTGCAACATACATCACCTTCTCCTCGGCAGCAGCCCTGTCAGACATGATCCGCAGAAGGAGAGGGTTATTGTTTGTGCGATACCCTGCCATAAAACCATTCTGTGTCTGAGGGATCAGGTGTGCATCCATTGAGAATTCTTTTACCCTCCGGTCAATGAGCAAGGTAAGAAATTTCAGAAGGCAGCACTCGAGTACAATCAGACGATAGCTCTCTGCTTTTGTTGGGTCCTTTCTTGCCTTTAGAATGCCTGCCACCAGTGCAGCCAGCCATTTGGATGGAAATGCCTTCTTATCAATGATAGCTTGAAGTAGCAGCAGGAGAATCTCATTTGGAATTTCCATAATATCACGGTAAGAGAAGTCATCGATCCCTGAGGCCGTTGAGAGGTTTGTCATGATGTGCTTCTTCCCCCATTCAATGTCCTTCAAAGTCAATTTACGCGAGAAGCTTTTCTTTGGCGACTCATCAGCATTGTTACGGGGCATGTCTTGGAAGAGTTGAGCCATCATCTCAAGTTGATCCTTGTCAAAGGAAGAAGGAGTTACTTCTGGCTCGTTCATACGTTTCTTGAACTCGTCTGTCAACTCCTCGAGGGATACCTGTACTGGTTTCGGGCGTGGATCAGTCCAGCCACGAAGAACCCGCCAGAATGCACCTGCATCTTTACAATCAAAGATCTTGTCTCGCAAAGATTTTTGAAGGAGGCGCACTTTTTCCCTTCCACGATGGTGTTCTGGATCCCCTCCAACAAATTCTTCCTCATCTGGCTGGTCCTTCCAGGCTGATGGCTTAGGTGATGCCAGCTCAGGCAGCGCAGTAGACACTTTTACAGTATCAATACAGCCCGCCTCAATATGAACATCACTCCATGGGCATGCAAGTAGCGGAACATAGACTGAAGGCAGTGACACCACTTTCAGACCATTGTGAGCCATTTTTTGAACAGCATCTGCTCTCAGATTCTTGATCCCTTGCTCAATGCGAATGAATCGAGTCGGTGCTAGGCGCTTAGCCAGCAGAAGGACCAGGTCCTTCAAGAGATCACCATTCGGACACTCCCATCCAATCTGCGAGTTTTTTCCTGCCCAATAACAAGCATGGCGTATAGTGTAGTCTGACTTTGTGAAGACCATCAACGAGACCTGCGGGTCAGCAGCCTTTACCGCTAGCAGTGCAGCATATATGGCTGCCCTGTTATTTGTTGGTGGCTCGGGACCTGGAACCACAAGAACACAATTTGAGGCAGAATTCTCCCCCCAGAAGACTCCTGCCACTGCTTGTGCGGAATTTGTGCCTGTGTCTTTGCACGAGCCTTGAATATATACATGGGAGTATGCAGTTTCTTTATAGACTTTACCATATAAGCTGCGCAGCATTTCGGCTGGGCTCTGCTTACTGGCCATTGCCTCCTCACACAGTTTGTCAAGGCCAGGGTCACCTTTTGGAAAGACCGGTGCTCGTCTCGCAAATTTTTGCGGGACTCGTCGGTGCAAATCCAGAATAGTGCTATCCAGCTTGAGTGTTAGGCTGACATGATCAGACCATGCCTCGAGTGGATTATCAGGCAGTGCGATGGACAGTGAGTGGACTTTTGGCAGTAGAGTTTCAGATACAACCGCATAGTCAACCACTGCCTCCGCTTCTCCAACTTTTCTAAAGGAGGTGAACCTCCCTGGTGAGGCATCCTCATGATTTGTACCATTGAGGATCACGAGTTGCAATCTTTTCCAGGCTGCGAGCATCCTTTTCCCTCTTGGGGAAACACGTTTTTGGTCAGAGGACATGCGGGCAAGATCGCCCCCTGCCTTTTCTGACTGAGTCCGAGCATTTCCATCCAGCAACAGAATGATTTCTTTTGTATCATCAGCTGTTGCACAAAGCGTCAAAGTCTCCTCGAGTTTGTGCTCGGGATCAGTATCCGTAAATTTTTGATATCGTGAGCCATATGGAAGAATATAAGCTCCGACCATCCAAAAAGTATCAAAGTCGAGAACCAAAATATCCGGTGTTGATAACACAGATTTTGTGGCATGTATACCATTTCGTATGAATACAGTTACCCCGCCACCATGTCTCTCCCATGGACCAGTTTCCTTGCGACATACTGACAAGGCATAGAATCCATGAGGTACCGCTAGGTTCTCCTCGTCATCAGGTAATAGATGAGTTTCGACAAGTATGACAACATCATGTACCCGAAGACGGTCCTCAAACTCAGGGCTGTACAGCTTCACACATAAAAGACCCTTTATATTCCACAGTAACACAGATATATCTTTAGTACGTGGTAATAAGGTATTATTGCGCAATCGACTGCCAGCCCCATCTAGTTTCCCGTAAGGAAAGAGATAGAGTTGGAGGACGAGGACCCCGCCACAGCAGCGTGCGTCGCATTGATCACGCGCAGGCCAGCCGCCATCGAGGACTTGGCACCAGCCCACCCTCCGACAAATACATTCGCGTCGTTCGCATTCAAGAATCCGACAGTGAGGTACGCGGGATCCTGCGCGACACGCTCGATGTACGTCGCAGGGAGGTGGTAACCGGGGGTGGCCGCCTCGACAAGCTTCTTGAAGAACGCGGGCGCCGGGTTCCTGGTGTCATCGTTGACGGGCCCAATGTTGACCCAGTGATGGAACGCGACCTTCTCGGGCTTTGCGTTGGTGCGCTTGGGTGGTCCGGGGACAAGCTCGATGCTAGCCTTACGCTTGTGCTTCTTCCCGCTGCCGACAGCGAACTTGAAGCGATTGGTCGTTGGGGGAAGGGGCTGAGCGACGGAGGGGCCGGTAGCGGAGGTACGCATGATGTGTGTGCTAAGATCCGTCTGGGCACGGGCAACGTTCTCCCGGATGGTGAGCGACTCGCGCTCGCCGTCCTCGAGCTTCTTCTCGACCCTCGCGAGACGCCCCTCCACCCGGCCGAGTGCATCCACCAAGCTCTCGACTTTAGCAAGGACCGGAGCGAGCTGCTCCGCAATATCCTCGTCAACGCCGTTGAGGGCGTCTTTGACGGAGCCGTAGAGGGCGTTGATGTCGCCCCGGGTAGTGAAGTAGTCCTTGTACGGGACGCCGTGCTCGTCGCAGATGTGCGAGTCGGTGACTTTCCCGAGCCGGTGCTTGGTCGTCTCAACCTCGTCAACAAGGTGGGCGATCTGGGAGGCATGGAGGGCGACGCGGGCATCGGTGGAGGCGGTAACCTTCGACGCGACGCTGTGCAGCATCCCCTCGAGGACACCAATCTTGTCCTCGAGCTTCCCCACGTTGCCGCGCTCGACCTTCGAGGTCAGAGCGCGAACATCGTTCGCGACAGCAGCGAGGCGGCCATCGAACTTCGCCTCCGTCGCCAGGAGCTTACCACCGAGCCGGGTGATATTCCCGTTGGCCCGCGCAGCAGCGGCGACAGCAGTCTCGGGTTTCTCCTTCTGCCCGGCCTTCGTGGTGGGCGGAGCAGCGAGATGGAGGGCCTTGCTAACCTCCTTGTGGTTCGCAAGGACGATCGGTGTGGCGTCGGCGTCGTCAACAGCGTCGGTGGGCACGGGTGCGTCCGTGGTGGGGTCCAAGACTTCGGACGCCATCGATGCAGTACGCGAGATGGGGCGCGCCGCAAGGGACGGACCGGTAGCGAAGGCGGGAGGCACCTGAGGCGAAGCCTGTGCCACGATGAAGTCACGCTTCATCTGCGCGCTACGCCTTGTCAGCAGAGGGAAAGAAAGCGGCGTTGGTGGTGCGTACCCGAGAGAAAACGCCTGGTCGCGCGTCTCGAGGTTAAGCGCAGCGAAACGCTCGGCATCCTTTGCGTGCTCGGCAGCGAAGGCGGGGCTGGAGACGACACCCCCATCCTTGCGCAGATTGTGGCTGGTCGCCGGAGCCGTGATGGAAGTCCTGGTAATGTTAAGTACCGGCAGGGTTACGTCCAATGTGTGTACGCACCCTTGCTCGGACAGGAACTCGCGAACACCGCGCTCAGCAAATAGAGGTGAGACCGCGATCGGCTTCTTCGCGAAGGAAAACTTCGAAAGCTGCAAGGGCGGCATCGACGTGGGGACGTCGGAGTCGACTGCGTAGACAGGAGACGACGACATTGGAGTGAACAGCAGATTTTTTTCAGAAAACAAGAGGGGAGAATTTTTGTTAGCAAGGAACGAAGGATCGAGGGAAGCACGACAGCGCACTTTCAGTCTCTCCCTTTTGTTCCCGGGTCAACTCTTTTCTCGGCCGGGCTTTGGCGCGTGTTATACGGGTAGATAGCGCGCGGACGGCGCGTGTACGACGCGTCACGTCCTGTGGCTGCTGCACCTATGACGCTTGAGGAGGGCGCGTTCGGCGTCGGCTCGGGTCACTCTTGTCGACTTGTTGGTGGGGTACGATCTGTGATGCGCAGTAACCTTTCCCACCAAGGGCCGGAGTCACCGACAAGGAAGGTGAGATTGAGTCGTCCCCCTCCCCCAGAAAGTCTCGAGAGACGAGGGAAGGTCAAATGGAGGACACTGGGCGAGAGGAAGTACGACGTGCGACGTGGCGCTCGTAAGGCGCTTACAAATCGGCCGACTTGCCGCCCAGATCCGAGCACTTCGTATCAAAATATCTAGCTTTTCCCGCTCAAATTCCACTCGCAGGCTGAGGACTGTCCCAGGTCACTGTCGCTGTCTAGCAGTGCAGTGCCTAGTCAATCCTCAGTCCTATCTGAGTTCTCGATTGGCTTCAGAACGATCTATTCGTCTTTCACCAAATCGATGATGGTGGTTGTGCGCAATCATAGTGACTCGGTAGGTGAGAAATTACCTGCCGCATGCTTGACACATGCCTGACACATGCCCCAGCAAGTGCTTGTCGCATGCCTGGCGGATGCGCATATGACAAGTGCCATCATGTTTGCCCCCTGTGTAATCACTATCACTATCCGACTCGTCACCCCACTTCTTCTCCACGCTGCTTCGCCCGCGAACCTCCTTCTCACCCTGCTGCTCGCGCTCACGGCGCTTGAAATTCATGGCGGGCACGCTGAGCACGCGCCCGGGGCTGGAGGCGCTGTACACCGGGGCGTTCCGAGTGCCGCTGGTGTTGGCGTTGCGTGGAGAGGAGGTAGTCTGGGACATCGGCGGAGTCGCTAGTTCGGAGTCCTCGCGACGGTGGTTGAGCGCAAGGAGGAGGGTGTTCGCGGAGGTGTTGCGTGGGGGTTTGTTAGATATGCGAATGGGAGGAATGTAAATATGAACGTACATTGCGGGGAGGACCATGGTTGGGCAAGTCCAGTAGTTCGTGTTCTGAGAAGAAATTTGTTAGTATCATTTGTGGTTGAGGAATGAATCAAAGAGGAACGCACTGGTACACCGACGTAAAGGATGAGGCCGAGAAGGGCGGCTATAGCAGATAAGGCGTCCGTCTCGATGATGAGGCGGACCGCGGTTTTGAAGATGTCACGCGGAGCAATAGAAGTTTTAAGTATCTGCAGTTTGATTAATACACTTACTGATTAGTCAAGTAAGAACAGGACGCAGGAGGACGGTCATGGTGACGGCGATCAGTAAGTCTACAGCGGCTCGACCAATCAGCCAGAGATAAACGAAGATGGTGCGCATCGTGTCGTGCATAGCGGCCTCCATGTAGGAGAGAATGCCGGTCCCCATGCCTCCGGTGCACTGTAACATCGCACTCTGGGAGGGAGGAAATTAGATGGAGCACTGAAAAAGTGAACGGACGACGCACGAGGAAAACGAGGATAGGGAAAACGAGGATAGTTATCGGCCATACTGAGTGACGCATACTGACCATGCGGAAGGAGAAGAACATCTGCACGACCATCGCGATTAGCGATCCCAGCAAAGGTGTGTAGATTCGCAAGTTGCGCGGGTCGTCGAAACGTGCGATATCGCCGAAGCCCGTGCCGAACCAGAACTCAACGTCCGCGGCGTTGAGACAGGTGCATACGGTCGTGGCGAGGAGGATGAAGTATACTGCAACACCGTGGATCAGACCCGAATGAGTAATTGAACGGATGAGGACGCACCGAGGAGCTTGATGCCGAGCGAGTCTTTTGGGAAGCATAACCGGTAGATGTCTGAATGTGTGTCAGAACGAGGGTAGCGGTGTTGGAAGAGAGGAGTGGACACACAGCTTTGTACCAGGAGCATACCGAAGAAGAAAAATTGAGTAGCGACCCGATGAGTTGTGGAGTTACTCTGGGGAGAAGCCATTAAAAAACATAATGATGGAGAGAAAAAGGGAAGTCACATCGGTGCGTATCCGGTATTCGTGGATATCGTGGATGCTTGAGTAGCCGAGTCCATGCTTGTCGACATTTTCGTAGTGTGGATGTCGGGATAGAGCTTGGAGTCGTCATACTCTCCGCGCGCATTATATACAGATACCAGTACTAGTGAGAATTGTCTCGGACAGTGAGCGGGCCGCAGGTGGGGGGCTATCATATGGAGCCTAGACAGGTTCCGTGATAAGATCCTCGTATCCGAAAGGAGAGTGAGATGGCATAGCCTCGGGAGGATGAATCGAATCTTTCTCGATGAAGGTGAAGAAGGAACCGTGTTTGGCGGCAATGTGTTTCGGATATTGTCGGACCCGACCCGAACCCGATCGTAGATGGTCCGTGCGCAAGGAAGGAACGCACAACGTAACAGTCAATGTGCTGTTATAGTACATACAGCCGGAAGTTCTCATCCTCTCTCAAAGCCTCGGTCATGTCTTTACAACTGACATCATCCACAGGAAATATCACTGACATTGTTAAGGGCCTGATCGGGTGCACAAGAACTTTCTTAGAATTTTCTTAGAATTTGTTTTGGCTTCGATTCTTAGGAATCCATTCTAATGCACCCTATCAGGCCCTAAAAGGCAAGACTGACATGTTCCACACACAAGACTCAATGTCAGTGATATTGAGCCTTCTGGTGATAGGTGTAGAGGGAATTCCTGAAGGAGACGCAAAGTAATAATAATAATCTTGGCCCGGATCTTCCGATAATTTCGCGGTATTCACTGTGAGACTGACCCGTTCGTTGTCGCCTCTGTACGATTATACTGTAGTCCCATCCTCGTCGAAATATATTATTTTCGTGTTGCCTAACGTTCAGTTGTACATCGTCCGTACAAAATATTATCTTTTCCGTGCTCACATGTTCTCCGACGCCGCCCCATCCCTTCAAACTGCTCCGTAAACTTGCCCTTCGCAATCAAACTAGCGCAAAGCGACTACCTCGTGCGGCCCGAGCTCAATGGAATGCGCTATACGGACAGGGTTCTTGATCTGCCGCCGATTCACGCCGCGCCTTGCGAGCAAGACGACTTGATCGTCCGCAATATTCCGCACGCCCCCGCGCGCGATGAACGCGCGCCACACCGAAGGCTTGCACGCAGTTGGTAGAAAGAGGATCCCGCGGTAAGATTTAACGTGGCGCGATCTGGCGAATATCGATGAACATTATTGCTCATAGTGTGAAAAGATGTGGTACTCACAAGACGGCAATCATGTCGGCGTTCCGTTCGAGGTTGTGTAGCGAGCGGCGCTCGAGGCATACATCCGGCTGGATTCATTGTTAATATTCTGCTTCGTATCTAGGAGAAGGAGATATACCGCTTTAAAGAGCACGAAAGCCTTCTACGCAGTCGCGACATGAAATACGCACTCCGGCGCCGCATCTATATCTGCCGCGCGTGCGGAGATCCCCGACCGCGATGACTTACAGTGGGCGCTTCCCATACCCGCTCGTCGCTCGCCGAGAAGGACTTATCTGGGGGTAGCGTCAGCGGAGTCGTATGATGCAAGGGAGGAGAGTGGATAATACTGACCAACTCCGGGAAGGCCGAAGAGATTCACAACGAGCCCCGCGCCCTTGCCCTTGACAAAGTCGCCGGAACCCGCCTCCTCGATAGTTGTGCCTCGACGAGCGAAAAATTACCTTGCGGTTCGCGGGGAGTACAAGGTTCGCGAAAGGTTCTGCGTTCCAGGTGACGGGGACGCTCATGGTGATGTCGAATTCGACTGCGGGGGTGTCAGCGGATTTATAACGAAGGGGCGCAAGAGAAGATATAGTTGTCAAGAGCTGAACAGGAGAAAATACGAAGATAATGGACGGTAGGATAGATGTGGAAAACAGGACACAAGTACGCACGCCAGCCATCTAAGATCATACATCACCGTTGGCGTTAGTAGTAGCTCCTCTGCCGCCAGCTCTGCCGCAGCGGTCCCGGCTGCCGCGCTCGACTGCACATGCGCCGTCGCCGAACGCCTAACCCGGGATCACCGCCGTCGGTATCATTACTGGCTCGCCATACATGTCGTATCCCATGTTGCCGTATATCCCGTATATGTTGGGCGGGTCCACGCCGGCATGGACGTGGTCGACGGTCGTGTTCGCTCTTTGAGGGGGACGGGCGTTGGGAACACCTAGTTCGTGTTGAAGCGGTGGAACCTCGCTGGAAATTTCGTGAATCAATATCTTGCCTAAGAAGAATTGTGTGGGATGTACCGCGGTCGACGACGATAAGGCGCTTGACATGGAGCCAAAAATTAGCATGAGCGTGAATGATTGGAAAGGATCTCGATACTTACTTTGTGAAACTTCAACTGCGATACGAGTCTCGCCAGACACTCCTCCGCCTTGCCGGCGGCGAACGCCAAAGTTTCGAGGAAGTCACGTGACTGACACGTAGCAGCAAAAGGACGTGCTCGATGTCGTCGACAACGAACAGAAAGGCCCCCAGGAAGGGAGGGAGAGGGAGATGTGGATGCGGGGGTCTGCTCCTGTCTGCGTATGGAGGATTTGGCGGTGAGGAAGAGCCGGGAGAGAGAGGAAAGCGCTGAGAGCGTAAATGCGAGAGTAGCGGCAGGTGTCGATGGGATGATGTGAGTCCGGAGAGAGAGGGGAGGGGGAGGGAAGAGGGAAGAGGACGGGGAAGAGGTGCATGTACGTGGGGAGAGTGTTGAGAAGGATAGAAGAGAGAAGAGAGGAAGGGGATAGATGTACGCGCTATCGCTGTCTAATACTTGCAGTTAGACAGAAGTGATAAACGGCATCGCTGTCTACAAATCATTCCGATTCGTTTTGCTCACCAAATCTCATCGGTCCCGCAATCAACGCATTTGATTTAGAAAATTCAAGTTATTGACTGCACATGAGTCCAAAATCCTCAAAACACGTGCCGAGTGCATTGCCGATATTGACCTAATCTCTTCTGTATGTATTCCTTCATAGATGATGAGCAGAGAAGACCTGGTTGCGCATGGTGTGCACCTGCTTCTATATAACATTGCCAAAATAGCATGTGGCGGAAGTCGCCCGTTCGATTCGGGCCCGGGTCACTCATCCAACGTGGATACTTCTTTTTTCTTTTTTTTTTTTTTTTCGTCTCCCTGGAGCAGCATTTTGGTACGCGTGGGTGCTTTAAATCCTTTGGAAGCCACGGCAAACTTGACCGCATTCCACTTGCGCCAGGATGTCGGAAAAATATAAATAGCCTTACACCACCGGTATCCGCTCTACGGTTTATACATTGTATACCCTCGATACTTTACTTACTTGGGGTGTAGGGCCGTGGCGTTGCCCGGGATGTACTCGAACTTATTTTTTGAAAAACTATATTCATTTAGTCAGTACCACATATCATATCATCACTATCCCACTAAAAGTCCCACTATCTTTAGTGGGTTTTTGGGGTGCTCAAAAACTGCAGTATCTCGCGTTTCAGAGCTGTCTTGTTTAGGCAAATGCTTTGTGATTCTTCACCTTTTATGGACGATTTTTCCTTTCATGGAGACCCCTTTACGTCGTTTTCATCCCTTGATGGCATCCCTTTCCGTCCATTCGCCGCTTTCTTCCGGCGTCTCCGATACTCGAGACCCCCCCATGTCGACGGATGCAACCCTCTGTCTTTTTCTCATTCCAATGCCCGCCACACCATGATCTCGCTCAGATTTTGTTGTGACCTACCCCTGGACCCCTTCTTTTTGCTGTCTCATGCATGCTGGCGCGTCGGGTCCTTTGGTCTTTCTACTGGAATTTTATACTGTCGAACATCTATCCCATGACATTGTTTTTGGGATGAACTGGAGTACTTCTCTTCGAGCCTCCCTGTCTCGGCAGGTATCCCAGTCTGGGATACATTTGATGCATGGGTCTTCTTTTTGTCTTGTCTGCCCTCCAGTTTGTTTCCCTGCGCTGAACAGGCTTTAACTTCATCCTCGCCTGCCCCTCCTGCAGCAGGTCTGCCGCTTCTATTTTTCTTTTGGCTTTAATTCGCAGCTCATTCAAAACTTCAAATATCCCAGTCATTCCCGGTCATGTAGTTTGCCTTCCCTACCTGGAGTCAATCTCTGCGGGAAGATGTGATTATTTTTTTATACCTTGTCAGCTTCAGCCCATTTCTCTAGCCTAACAGAGAGAGTACCAGATCATGTACGTCTTCGAACTCTTGTTTGAGTTTCAGTGACACTAATGTGTTACACGGTTCACCGTTTGAATATAAACCTGTTGATTCTGAAACCCTGAATTTCATAAACCTGAATCCTGAAAATTTGAATGCTGCTTTGACAACTTTGAAATCGTTCAATCCTCTCCCTCCCCGTTTCCGATAGCTGCTTTTTCCTTTATGTTCAGTCTACCTGTAATACCGTAATATACATCGGTGTACTTTAGAATTTATCAGTTCACAACATACGAAAAAGGCCGATAGCGGGCCCTGCCGCGCAGCAGGCTACCTAAGTTATAATTCCACCGTCGAATCCACGCTTAAAATTGAGAAATCTCACCCAGGCCGCACACCACGTGACCGTATGTGTCGCGTCTAATCGGGGGACCGTGAGTGCTAATATTAGTCAGAATAACACTTCACAGCGGAGCCCACTCACCTGGGATTAAAGCAATTATTTTGCGAATCCTACCTTCTCATATCATTAATTTTGTGGGTACAGATGTTTTGCAGACCAACCAGAACAGTGAAACATCATCGAACAAACAGAATGTCGGGGAGCCCCACTGTGGCACCCCTGATTAAATCAACCCAAAAATATTCAGGATAGCTAAAGAGATGCTAATTAATGTCCTTAAATTGTGTGTCTGGTTCAAATAAATTTTGTGGGCACTAACGGAAGCCCTTTTTGAAGATAGATCAGAACAGCCAAACATGGAACAAACAGAGTCTCGGGGAGCCCCACTGTGGCACCCCTGCTTATATCAATCCATAAAAATTCATAGGAGCTACAGAGATGCTAATTAAGGTTACGGAATTGTGTGTCCAGTTCAAATAAAATTTTATGGGTCCTAAAGCTCTTTTTTGCAGATCGATCAGAACAGCCAAACATAGAACAAATAGGATTTCGGGGAGCTCAACTCTGGTACCCTGGGTTCAAACTAAAGCAGGATATATCGCGTACGGTTGCCAATAAGTCCCAGCTTTGGCTTGTTTGCCAACGACCGATCCATCACTTTATATTTCCTTTCTGCCTTGCTCTGTGCTTCTCTCGAGAGGTCTCACGTCGCGTATATGGGTCCTGGCGACGCCTTGCATCTCAATTTCCCGAATACTGAGGCCTTTGGTCCAGAATGTCATCTATTTGTCCGCGCCATCAGCCACCGTTTCGAACCTAACGCTGCCTTGTGCTGAGCCTTGAAGGTATCATATCAGTTCTTTCGCGTCATTTCGGGCAAGGAGATCAAGGAGGTCATCCAGCTCCCGGAGGCGAGTTCTACAGGGAGTTCTTCTGTACATGGGAAGCCACGCGTCACGCCGACCAAGTCCTGGGCGTACGACCCGCACGCCCACGCACCATTCTGCCTTTCGCTTGCCTGCAAACACGAGGGAACGGGAATACGAAAGGGGAAAATATTGAGCAAGAGCCACCGCCACCGCTCCAGCGAGCCCCGCGTTGCAGATGCGGCAGATGACTCCGCCTCCTGCGGGATCGTCTTCCTCCCCGCCCGCCGCCTTAGCCTTAGCACACTGCGCCGCTGCCAGCTCCGCGTCGCGCGGCCTCCCTTCACACTTGTGCCCTACATGCGCGACCGGGTTCAACGCGCGCGGATATCGACAATAATTCGGCACTCCCGACGCGCGTTACCTGCGTTGTGGTCCCCCAAGCATAGAGCAGAGCTCGGCTAGTCGACGTCCACCTGCGCTTATACTCGACCGAGGTGACTTATCTGTCTTGTATATCCACAAACACTCCAAGCCAACACAACTCCGAGTCGCGCCGCTTGCCGCACATGTCCATCCGGCGCGGGTTCGCGTCTGGCGCAGCGTGTGCGGCTAGCGCGCGCCAACATCGGTCGCGAACTCACCACTTACCGACTGTTCAGGGGTTTGGACGCACAGCGTCAGTCTGATTTCTGACACGAAATTCAGCCAACATACCTCCGTAGTTTTCACCTTCGTTCTGAGCAAAATTAGTCTTGGATAGGGTGCAACTGGCTTCCAAGAGAAATTACCTGTGAGAGGATGGGGCAGAGTGGCCTTGAAAACATAATGCAGTGGGATACGAACCTGAAATGAAGTCTACATACTATCAAATCCATACACAATGTTATCGATTATGTTCTCTGAACCCCCGAAGGGCATAAATGCGAATTCACGACCGAAGAATGGTATAACCGGTACCAATATCAACGAAGGCGCAGGAGCATACAAAGGCTGGAAGTTGTTACACGGCTTTTTTAAAGTCTCGAAGCCATCGAGCACGGGGTAGTGGTTCGCGCTCACCCAGATCAATGTGTACTCCACGTCGCGTCGTGTGGGACAACCAACGAGTGTCTTTCCTGGACCGTATTCCAACAGGGGTTGGGACCTCGAATCAACGGCGGCTCTTTGCTTCTCAGACTTAGACTTCTTTCCGACCCCACCATCTCGAACGGTGTCGGGTGCCTTCTCAACCACTCATAGCACCAAGACGAGTCACAGGACATGTAGTCCATGGATGGTTGTACAATCAGGAGCGTAGGTATTAGATTGGCCCCATGCGTGATGCGAGTGCAATTTCCGAGTCGAGGTCGCGGGCGAGATACACAGGCCGTGACCACATTCCGCTGAGAGACCGAACCATCACGAGTTTGTGGTCTTCTTTCAATGGCATCCTAAGTAGTTTGACCTTGTAGCCCTGCACTGAACAGTATCGACGAAAGAGATCTTGCAAGGCAGTCGTGTCCAAGCTCCATGGATTAAGAGCAAATACATAGTAGCACGCGCCGCTTGGGGACTCAGCCCTCCTGAGGCTCCGCTGCGTCGCGGCATTAAACATACTGGATGGCGCGAAAAATGAAGGACATTCTGGACCGAAGGCCTCAGTATTCGGAAACTTGAGATGCGAGGTGTTGCCAGGACCCATATACGCGACATGAGACCGCTTGAGAGAAGCACAGAGAAAGGCAGAAAGGAAATATAAAGTGATGGATCGGTCGTTGGCAAACAAGCCAAAGCTGGGACTTATTGGCAACCGTAATCGCGTTCATTGGCTTAAGCCTGCTCATTGAAACCCTTCCTCGACTGTGCTGTGCAGTCAGAACCATTTTTATCATGACAGCCGGCCCGTTGCTATGTTCCAGGTGATCCCCATCCAACCTCTATTCTTGCACCCGCAGATTTCCTGTCATTTGCTGTGCCCAAGATTGATGTGCGCTGTTGGAGAGACACGTACATAACTTCCTGCGGCCACGTAGATATTTTGCGCAGAGTCGGGTTCGAACCACTGACCAAAATACAGTATTAATTACGTAATGCTAAGGACCATTAGAAAAACGGTGAGAAAACATCACAAATGACTGACCGTGGGAACAAAAAGGTGAAGGAAATTTAGGCACAGCCACTATTTTCAATACGAATGGATAAAAGTCGCACTGGTTTTTTACTCTCCAAAATCTGGTCTCAACTTTTGCTAAAAGAACGATCTCTTATTACATAAGTTCTCGTAATTGTGTAGTTATTTACTGCACCGGAATCTTAGCTACGTAGGTAGCTTGCGCCGTTAACCGACTCTCTCTCTCTCTCCGCTCTACGGTTGGTAAAATAAAGGACCGCGAAAACAACTCGTCGCTATTGACCCAGCACAAGGGGGACCAAAGATAAGAGATTGCCATATGGGGTAGGGGGGGGGGGGTCTGGCTGACCGCCAAAAAAAAAAATTGTATGTACTTTTTTTTGGAGCCAGATATCGATATAGCTGCCTCCAGGACTTGCAAAAATATTTCCCAGGTCCATATGAGCATCAAATGTGAGCCAATACCTTGTGTTTTGCAATGTTATCATGTAAGGTACACTGATCCTGCTCGTGCCAAACACAGTCGCTGGGCTGTTGATTACCGAAGTATTTTTGCTGCGTTTTTATTACCTAAGTAATTCCTCGCCCTGCCGGCCGAAATTTCATCAATCATATCGGTTAGATATAACAAGGCTGGTTGCGATACCGAATGGGTTGCGTGAATATTTTTGGCGATGAATTTATTTATTTACAAAGGCGGCCAGTACCATCTTGAATGTCTTGGTGAACCACGGGTTACAAAATCGTGGGTTTGGCTCGCATCATAAACGGCAGAGGAATTAGAGTCGCTATATAGTGCAAACCGTGAATTGATGCTCAATATTATACTCACGCTACTTACCATTATTAGGAGAACAGATTTTGAGGAGTACTCACCTGAAATCTAAAGATGTCATAGAACGACATGGACGTGGGTAAGGAGTTCCAAATTGGCATGGATTGCGGAACTACCCAGGCATGTGGCGAGAATCCTACTCTCATCTCTCCTCATGTTAATTCTGTGATTCAATGTATGCATGTCTCATGAAACTTCCTGAATATTTTGGGCTTTATTAGTGCAATGCTGCTCTCATGGTATGTCCTGCACCGTCTGGCGCAGAAGCTTTCGGCAAGGCGGTTTCCCAAAAAGGCAATTTGATGGCATCAGGTGGCTGTGGGGAGGGGGGGGTCCACCGACCCTCTCAGAAAAAAAAATTGTAGGTGATATCAATTTTTCTTATCTTTGGTCCCCCTTGACCCAGCAGGTTTTTGCGGACACGTGATGATGTGATCAATGATATCCCCAATGTAGTCATGTCATAATATCACCACATAACACGTCTCGTCGCGTCTTCTTCACTACCTTTCTCCCACGTCGAAGAGCAAGCCGAGATGCCTAACACGGAGGAGCGGCGGATGTTAAACACGATGGGGTATCAATTCTGACTTGGCTAGATAAAGTATACTCCACATAATAGGGTCGTTCACAGTAGCCCTTTTTCCGCTCCTTTTTCCTTCCCTTTTTCCTTCCTTTTTGGTATTCCCATCGTTTTTTGCTCGTTTTTTTTCCCCCTTTTTAGTTTAGCTATGTAAAAAGGTGAAAAGGGAAAAGAAACCATGCATATGTAAGTGCAAAACCCACGGAAAACTAGACAAAAAGGAGGTGAAAAAGGGCTACTGTGAAACCCCCCACGTGAACTCCCTTTTTTCTGCCCTTTTTGCTTCCCTTTTTCATCTTGTAGCAGATACTATGACTCTGGGGCTCAAAACTCACTTTCTGAAGGTACCTTTCAAACATGTATGGTCCCAAATAAGTCCAAGGGAGTGTAAATTCAATATATCTAATTTATTTATTGGTGTACTTGAATAAAGGACTGGTGAGCAGAAAAAGGAACAGAAAAGGGAGACAAAAAAAGCAGGAAAAAGGGAACTGTGAACGACCCTAATATTATCCTTGGTTGAGCTACGGCTTTGGGTTAGTCGGTGAAGTAAAATGAGCGGGGAGATTGACTTCGGAAACTCACGCAAGCGCCAAAAAGGCGAAGTTGGCGCGACACAACAGGATCGAACAAACGACAACCAACAAGCGTTTCATACAGAGGGATAGGCAGCTTAACAACTGAGCTAAGACACCAGATGAAAACTGTGGCCACGGGCTGATCACAGTAGACGGCGGCTCCGGGTCCATCAAAGTACAATTTATTCAATTTTAAAGAATCTAGGCGCGAAAAAAATCATGTCGCCTCTCGGAACCATCATTTCTTGGAGTCTAACACGGCTGGAAGAGTCCACGACCCTCCGGAGGCCATGGTACTATACAACAATCCGAAATGCACCGGAGCTTCCTAATTAGGGTGCCCTTGGCATCAGCACGTGTCCGCAAAAACCTGCTGCTGAGCTCCGACTTTGTTCTCGACGTACACCGACGAGATGCACAGCGCGCTCCGTATAGCGGAGATCATCGATCACAAGTTGGCCCCAGCTCACTGCTCCTGGGGATGCCTCCCGAGCACTCTCTGTGCTAGCCAGGACATTGGCAGTCTTTCAAGATTCTGCGCTCAATGTGAGGCTTCGAGTCCCGAAGGAGTGAAGTCCACAAAACAGATGAACTCAAGGAGCAGGAACGAGGGAGAACGGGGGAAAGATCTCCTTCGTTCAGAGGAAGTAACTTACTGACTACGACTACTTACAGCTACTTAAGTAGTACAAGATGACTACGAATGACTATATCTGACTAACTACTGGAATCACGACGAGGCGGGCGAGTCGGGAGCGAAAGGAGTACGGAGGCGCATCTGCGGGAGCAGTATGAGTCATCGTAACCTTACACTCAATGTCCTACTGTGACGTCGTATAAAAATACTATCACGTATCGATAAGATGTATCGTTAATCACAATACGTGATTGAGTGGGTCCAGTATCGAAAACGGTCCTGCTGCGATGCTAGACGGTTCACGTTCCGAAGAACGAAGGATACCAAAGTCTTTTGGGAGTGGGTTCGGTTTCTGAGGAACGTACACGCAGGGTGTATGCTTCCACTGAAGTTACGTCTGGGACGAGTGAACCTACAGAACAGAGAAGTCAATGTAGTTAGAATGAAAAGATACTAAACAGGTGGTCTCGTTCTTTTCGAGGACCAGAGGACGTTTAGGCAGTAAGCAGAGTACAGGCGAAGTTTGTGCAGAGTGGAGTTCAAAGCCCGTTTCGATTGTGTGAGAGGGAGGATACAAAAGATGGGGGAACTCTTTTTACATGAGGTAGCTACAGGTCTTTTATACAAATGAAAAATATCTTGGCATCAAAATATGGAGAGAGTGAGTCAGAATATTAAAAGTGAGTCAAGAGCAAGAACAATAAGCTAATTGTCTTTAGCTATGATGTCATGAGTCCGGCTCCGGATAGAGAACAATAAGCCTTTTGTTCCATCTATTTTTGGTGTCTTGAGTCATAGAATGGAGAGGCTCTGCTATTGTGAGCAGCGAAATGCGAGTTTATTGTTCTATTGTTTCACATGGAATGGAGGCCTGTGCAGCCAATGAACAGCAGGTTCCTGGCCATGCGGTCCTCAATCACGATCGATGAATTTTGAAGGGATATTGCCTGGTTAGGACTCTGGAGGTTTTGACGTCCAAATGTGGCATTATTAAGAACCGAGTGATGGGTACGGAGTGATGTGGAAGTCCGAAATGGCCGATGCAGTCTTTGCCGGTTCCACATATTGATAAATAAACATTTGCGCGATCGGATTGGGAACACATTTTGGTCTAATCCATGAGAAACCAATTTATTGGTGTCACACTACTCGATTTTCAATCTTATAAAGTGTACTCCGGACGATCTATGGTGGATGTCAGCGATCATAAATATCGACGGGGTGATGGATTTCGATATTGTGAGTGTAAATTTCGGTTTTTTGTCGCATTCAAGCTTACAATAATCGTTTCCAGCTCCTTGTGCACTCAATTGTCAGCGCAGACTCTGCATCCGCACTCTTTTTCTCGAATCATCTCCGAATCGCTGGATGCCCGGGGATCTCAGAGACATTCACAATTTGAGATTTCCTGTGGACTGCGTGTCCTCACGAACTTTAAAGATCTCAAATTTCAGAGCATTCCGGACTATTTCGCCACCTCCGCTCGTTACTTGAACCCCGGATGCAGCATCTGTCAATTTAACCAGAAACGTAGGCGAATTCCTGTCCTCACTATCATCATCCCGCCAAACATCTGCTAATCTTATAGTTAAGTTGCTGCATTCGATCGACTTGCCCTTCTGCACTTAGCGCAAATGGATGAACTAATATCCTTACGGCTTAGGTCCTCGGAAATGCCATTGTCTATCTCTACGCCATCATGTTCCTCCCATTTCGACGACCTAAGGGAACCTTTTCTCCCAAGAAGAAATGCGCAGCCGCATTAAAGACCGCATTGTCTTGACCATCGCGCAAACCCCGTTCAACCGGCTTACAAAACCATGGCCTTTATTTTTATCCAACCCTCGCGGATATCTTTCCCGATCCTCGGTCCACGCGGTGAGAGTACATTTAAACAATTACCAACGTTGGGTGGACAATGACTGATCGTGAACGTTAGGGTCCACAGAGAGCAGCAATTTTGCAGCGCCCGGCGCAATTTCGATCTCGATAATGATGGGCGTAAATTGTTCCAGAGGTCAGCGAAATCCTGAACGACCTACAGGAGTATGATGGCGTTCCCATCGTTGGCGAAAATACACTTGTCAGAGTTTGCTCTGTTATTGAACCCTATATCAAGAAAACCTTTACTTTCGACTCATCAATTGCGGTGCGCAAAACTCGAATCCATAATGCAATCCTTTGCGTGAATGAGGCGTGAAGTTCAACAAGCGGTCGCTGACTGATGTATTGTTAAGCCAGCGCAATGGCGTAAATAATATCTCAAACATACAAGGTAGTCAGACAAGATAGTATCCAAGTAGCCGTCAATCGCCGTCAATTTTTCGATACCTTACCCGGTTTACAGCACTGCAAGATGGGCGAGCTTTGCCTTTGACGGACCCCAAGTGGGTAACTGCAAATCTCTGATCACTCGTTCCACTCGAACCGGAAGACTTGGGGCATGTAGCTGCATATTTTCGTTTATATCCGGGAGGCTTCGATTTTTCTGACCGTTCATTGCCAGGTTACAAGTGGCACCCGAGACGGAATCCAGGTGAGTGACTCAGAGATCTTTTCGTTATCACTGAAGCTAAACGAAAATGTACTAGCCAGCTTCAGTACATAAGCGGACGTCCCAATCCGTGGTAAATATTAATGTAATTATCGCGAGCTACGGACCTGCAAGTAGACTGGTCTTCAATGGCTGTCGTAATAGCTACTGAGGTTGCGCGACAGACAACACAGGTACACAAAACGGATGGGGCCGTTGGATCTGGTTACAGGGAGAAATCAAGTAGGATCCAGAGGTAAATTCCAAGAAATCCAAGCAGAATTACCCGAACCGAATTCTGGACCTATATCAGGAGTCTCGAGTATGTTATGCAAGTAGAAAATTCAATAAAGAACGCACATCAAACGAGTGGTGTCAATGCACCGATCTTGAACGGTTCTGCTTTGGCCATGTTGAGGGAGTAACTTAGGCTGAGTTTGCGGCGCCCGGCGCTATTTCGATCTCTATAATGACGGTTCGTAGTACATTTTCGCGAGTTATTTCCTCGCGGGTTATGTTCACCTATGCGATAGGTCCAACGCTGTTAGCTTGACGTTTTTATCCAAATAATTGTACATGTATACACGCACTGTGCGTCTACTCCCCCCATCCGGGAGATTCGTAGCATCCGAGAACTGAAGCAGGATGTCGTGGAGAGGTCCTCCAGCATGCCCTCCACAAGCTCGCTATGCCGTCCTGGGGGCGATAGACACGGAGCCCATCCCGTTAGCCGTATTGTTAAAACCGCACCACGCTGCGGGATAATACCCGGCGACTGCGGTATAGAGCCCCAGAAAGTTGGCCGGCGGGGCGTTATTTGTGCCCGCGGAGTCTTCGTGCCCAACGAGGGAACCGTAGGTATATGTTCGTCGAGGTGTTCCAGAGCTGCAATTATTCAAAGCGGATCAGAGTCAATAAAAGTACGCTGCGTCTCATCGTACCCTGTTTTCACCAGCAATTCAATTGGATCGTGTCGCCACACAACACAAGTTGCAGACAGTGGTGTGATCACGTCGGTGAGCTCCACCCTGCTCGCAACGGTATCCAGCATGTGCATAAAGAGATGGCGCACGTTGAAGTATATAGGTCTAGGAAGTTGGCGAATTGTTCCAAAGGTCAGCGAGATGGTAATACGTCCTGGGGCGACTTACGAGAGTATGGTGGAGTTCCCATGCCTGGCAAAGAGACGCTTGTCAGAGTTTGTGCTGTCATTGAATCCTACAACCTGTGGATTCTGAGTGGTCCCGGAGACGTGCTCCTTCGCGCTGCGGGCCGTAAGTTTGATAAGTACATGAGGATTGCCTTACACGTTGTAATCGAAGTTCACGAAGGTAGTATCAAAGCTGCGATGTCATCCTGTCACCTGCTCACGTTGGCTTAAGCCAAATGTATGTCAATAAGACTTCGCTTAAGCCCGGCTTAAGCCGGTTAAGCGAGGAATAAAATGGTATATTGCCACTATTTACGCTGTATATAGGTACTACACAGGCGGGTTAAGCCGCTTAAGCTGCTTGAAGACGAATAAAGTAGCTGAATAGTGTGTTCAACCGTTAAAGTAGATTCAGCGGATTAAACCGCTTAACCTGGTTAAGCAGATTTAGCCGATTAAACCGTTTAATGGGCTTGACCGAGTGTGGAGGACGGGCAAAGGGTGTGGTGAGATGAACAACACCGAGCAAAGGCGGGAAGCGGAACAGGAAAGCAGGAGACAAGAAAACCAGGGTAGAGGGACGAATATACGGGCAATTGAAGGACATACCTTTGCAATAGGGCACATATGTCCAGACCTCCTATCTAAATGGCGATGGCAACGATGCGCTGGGCGTTGGGCGGCGCCGAAGCGCTCGGCAACGTTGAGATGAGGTCTTGAGGCACCCGGAGGAGAGTTAGTTCAAGGAATTATGTGGAGAATTAATGCAGTTAGACGTACCTTTCCAATGGGGCAAATACTGCCAAACTTCCGCTCCAACAATCGATGGCGAAGATGCGCGGAGTGCCGGGTGGCACCGAAGCGCTCGGGGACGTTATGGTGAGGTCCTGAGTCACCCGGAAGACATTTAGTTCAAGAAATTACGTAGAGTTGAATTGACGGAGTTGGACATACCTTGGGTGGCACAGATTGGGCACAGAGAAGGGAATGTTCAAGACACCAGGATCATAGCTAGGATTGGAGCAGAGGACAGAGACACCCCAGGCAGGGAAGGGTATTGTGAGTTGGACCGGGAGACTGAGGAATGTTGGTCGGCATCGTCATGAGAGGAGAAAGAGAATGACTGTGACGAGTGACTTACAAAGAAAGGAGCACGTGATACTTGAACGCAAAGTCAAACAAAGAAAGCGCGTCCCTTGGCTCGTCCTGAACCACCACCACAACCGGCTCAAACTCGACAAACCTTTCTCAGTGTAGTTTCTTGCATGCATGTACCCTGCAATACTCAGCAAGGTCTCATAAAAGCCGCAGGACCCCCTGTTTACTGCACCCGGCTGTACCTACCTTTCCAAGTGGCAATGCAGTAGCGGGTGACTGGTCCTCATAATCAAGTTCACCGGCATTTCGGGTTTGTGAATAATTTCTCTCTATGTCCGAAGTCACTGACAGAACTGAAGGCCGATGAATGATGTTTCGAAGTGTATCAATCGCCGAAGCCAGTACATCATTGTCTCTGCTTTGATTGTACGTCTCATCCACCATGCATAAGTCACCAAGTTCTGCTGCTCCTAGATGAAGCAGTTCAAGCGGGTTATGCAGGGATTTGCAGGTTGCCACCTCCCCCCCTCCTCTCCCGGTCTTGCTTCGCCTCCGTTGCCCCTGTGGTGTGTCTCCCCCCGCTGCCCTCCTCCTCTGTCTCCACTGTCCACCTCCCTTGTCAACCCATGGCAATCTGGGCCATCCTCAACACTCGGTCAAACCGATTAAAAGGTTTAATTCGCTGAATCCGCTTAACCTGGTTAAGCGGTTTAATCAGCTGAGTCTACTTTACTGGTTGAGTATTTAGCTACTTTATTCATCTTCAAGTGGCTTAAGCAGCTTTAGCAGCTTAACCCACCTGTGCAGTACCTACTACATACAGTGTAAATAGTACCAATATTCAATTTTATTCTACGCTTAACCGGCTTAAGCGAAGTCTTATTGACATACGTCTGGCTTAAGCCAACGTGGGCAGGTTTTATTGTCATCGGTGCTGTTAGTGTCGTCCTGTGCCTACAATACCCGGGATTGGGTCGTGCTGCACGCCATCGAAACTGTGGCTAGCGATAGTCAGATCAACATATGTCGATGTATGGACAACAATATTACGCACCCGCATGCGACAAGGCCTATCATTTCGATCGGTGCAAACCCTCACCGAGCGAATGAGGCTTTGTGTGAGTCCAGAGTTTGCTGCGGTTCCCGCGCACCGGGGACACTCCAACATCAATGCGTCCGCCGCGGAAGGCCTGGACCTCTGCTATACAAGATCAATGACAGAGAGACTTTGAGGTGACCCGGAATTGCCGTACCATTGCTTGATCGCGATGATAGCTCCGAGTGCTACGATGTTCACGACTACCAGGAAGCAAGAGGGTCAGGAAATGTATCATCCAGAACGCGGAGGGGTGGCATTAAGGAGATGTAGCGATTGGAAAGCCCCAGAATCACGGGAAATTTATTTTCCATTGAACCCGTCGCCGGCATCCTGTGGCGGTATGTCTCATCACTTCTTAGCATATTTGAAGTAGACGGCAGACGAACCTCTGGGGGAGCCCGCTCCTCACCAAAAACGAACCGAGACGTCCAAGCCTCCAACATCGTCCGTGACGTTGGATGATGCCCTGTAATGATATACTTGCGTGCGTGAGATATGGATGAATCTTCGACGCGTGCTCCGTACCGTTCGTATCCAGTGATTCCAGTCGTTATCAGAGTGAAAACGAATATCGCTGTTCCATTCCCCGTCATATGAAAACCAGGGACCAGCTGCAGTTGAAGGATGTTTAGATACTAGACTCTGCAAAAAGACGCTGGGTACGTACTGCAGCGCTGATGGCTCCGGCGGTTACAGTAGCTACCGACTCGGATGGGAGCCTCAATGCAGTCGTGAAAAGAGGCAGGAGATATATGAACACGGGTTGATGAATAAACACTGCCTCAATTCCATAGAGCGGACAGTTCTTGGTGAGGTTTCAACTACATAGTACAGGGGTAATTTGCGAGATTGAGATCCAAGCCGGCGGTGTGGGCAAACTCGACTGAGAAAAGGCGCCGACAAGTTTAAAGAGGCGCAAGTGGGTATGGACGCAGGTATGGAACAGGTGCGAATAGGACAGAGGTATGATTTCCTGGAAATATGCAATGCATGTCGCGTTCCGTAGCAAAGTGTGATTTAAGTACGGGTGCGCTTTAAAAGATTTGTGTGATTGGATGATGTTTGAGTCAATCCTGGGTCTTGGGGCTGAGATCGCGAGGATAGGTGCAACTAAAATGAATACAAGGACAAGAACAACAATTCTTAGCCAGAATGACAGACCGTCGACTCAGAATGGCCTGAGTGCCAGCCGCGCCGCCGCCAGTTGTAAGATCATGTGAAGTTGAGGCTTGAACCACGCAAGGCTCAAGCTGGTAGAAAAGAGTACAGACCAGCCCTAGTGAGGTTCAATTTCGATTTGCTGTGTCCAACCGGCGCCCGTTGAGGATGCTTCAGTTCGATGGTTGACGTTCGGAACAAGCGCAAAGTTTGTTTGTTCCCGCTTGCCAACGGATCACTTACTTAATTGGCAGGTCACGGGTCACGCGTATCACCTCGTTTTTTCTTCCAAGTTCCCATTCTTTTCCTTCCGTTGCGCATGATAACACTCGACCTCAATTCATTCGTTCGTTCTCCTTCCTCATTTCACAATGAATAAAAAGGCGGTCGTGGCCTTCTCCAGTGTATCACGCTCACTGAATTCCTTGCCTCGCGCAACGAGTATCTCACATGTGGCATTGCATTACGAGTCCTAAAAATTTCCTATTTTTAGGCTCGTTTTTACATCTATTCCTCACCACTAATTTTCGTCGTTTTCAGCAGATTTTGCTATTACCGGGCCGGCACCGCCACGCTTTTTCCTCGGCACTTTTTCCGGTCTAGACCTAGCACAGCCATTTCTTTCCTTTGCTGCTTTCTTTTTTCTCACCACTTTTCGGCACTTTTGCTATTACCGGGCCGGACGTATCCGCTCGTCCGGTCTAGACAGGTTTTCTCCTCAACCACTTTTCATCACCTTTGCTGTTACCGTGGTGGAATAATAGTCCGGTCCAGGCTCAGCATAGCCACTTTTTCAGTACCTTTGCTGTTACTGGGCCGGCAGTGTTGGAAAAACCATCCGGCGCAGGCCCAGCACAACCACCTCCTACTTTCCACACTCTTACCGTGACCCTGGTGGAAATTGATGGATCGGGTATGTGCCGAGCTGATTTGTGCGAGGAACTCGAGCCGACCGAAGGCTGGGCGAGAGTTCCGAGCCTGCGGAATCTTACTTAGGTCAAACTTAGGTATAGCTATAATATATAACTTGGTGTGTATGTAGCCTAATTTCAGCAGATTTGGCATCGAGCTCTGAGAATAAAAATCTAAGTGTGATTTACAGTATGAGAGGAAGTAATCCATCTAATCTATGTGAATAAGGCGGGCAGAGAAGCGCGCGCGCGCTGCGCTGCCATATGCGGGTGATGCGCTCTGCGCAGTACTTATCACGAGTGATGTTGTTTCCGCCGCAGATATAAATGGCGCAGAGGAAACGAGAGAACTAGAAGTGCGGTGTAAACGAGAGCAGTGGACTGAGTCTGGTTCCCTACTTGTATGTCCTTGACGAGGTTATCAAGCGAGCCGCGCTTATTTTATCCGCGAGGTTATCGATCGAGCTTCTTCTTCGAGGGGTAAATGGTTTGCGTGTGCTCTCGCCGATGCATTCTAGGTGCTGCGAGTGTCCGGGGCTGTCGTTGGTATCTGGCGATAGCTTCGGGTTGTTTCTCCAGGCTATGCGCCTCGTCCCCGTCAGTTGTATTGGTCGCTCAGAGTGTGCGCAAACTCCAGGCAGCCAGAACAATGCTCTTGACTACTGGTCCAGCAGCCGAGTGCCCGACGTGAACGACAGATACGAGGCGCATAGCCTGACGACACGACGTGAACCTGTCGCCGGATACCAATGACATCGCCGGAAGCTGGTGGGATCAGCAAATCGAATAGGGAACTGACGTATGGTACCTGGTAGAAAATCGCAGGCCACTATCATATACTGATCGTCCCCATGGTGGGTTCGGTTTAGAAGCCTAGTAAATAGAAGCCGTCGACATTGACTTTGACCGTCACGGCCTGAAGAGGTGTGTATTGCTGGCAAACGCGTAGTGGAGGCCCCGATCTTCAATCGTTCCTCTTTCACCAGCGGAAGAATAATATAGAAGCCACTGCTTTCCGAGAGTTGCAAGCAGAGCCGAAAAAAGCGTACAAAAAAGACTGAGGTATAAAAGCCCCTGCGCGGCCACGATTATCGTTGCGGGCTCTGCCTGCTGCGCCGCTGGAGGGGTGATACCAGTCACATTCTTGACGAGAAGCAAGAGGAGCGCCTCGGTCGTGGCATTCGGATCTGGCTGTAATTCGGGTTGGATTTGAGTGATAAACGCGGAAATGACGGCCGAGAAAAGACCCGCCTTGGAAGAATATTTTTTGGTCAGAAATATAAGTCGATAAAAAATTGGCACGCACAAAAATCAATGATGTGTCTAAATCATTTCCATATTTATGCAGGAATTCTTTGTCGAAATCGTCCGCCAATGTTTTATATGCCCCCCCAGAACGCGGCTGTTTTGTCACTCGTTTGTGGCTCCTTGAGCGCTTCGACTGCGGCATCCAATCTTCACGGCAGTATGTTAAACTCGGTTCTGAAATGTCATGATGCGTACTTGCCTCTCTAGCGCCGTTGTGAGCCTTCGGACGATACATCAGCCTGTATATATAGGATGAAAGATGCGGTGTGTACTTCTCAAACTGGCTCTTTGGCATCTCGATTTCAGCGGTCGGGTTGGCGGATCTGGAGAAAACACAATGAATCTTGGAACTCAAAATGGGACGAAGCGTCGTTTCCCGCACCGCATCTCCCCGTGGGGTGTTGACGGCAGTCCTGGTAACACACCTGACTTGTCCATGGAGGAAAGGGTGCTTGTGAAGGACGGGAACAAGCGTAATGCCAGAATCTTTAGACGAGACGAAGCCGTGATGGGGCTGGTGCCAAATACTACCAAAGACGTAGCCACAACGCGTCCGCCTCTCCTTCCTTCCACGGGCGCGCATACCCATGGATCCACAGCAAGAAGAACTCGATTCGATTTTTCGGGCAGCACAGATCGTTAAAAACGCGTTCAAAGAGGTAATACACCAGGAATTTCGGCTGTGGAAGGACGATTATGCGTCCAGAATACTTTGTCCTTTATCCCATCGCGCCGCGGCGTCTTAGCCCGAGATTTCCGGTCTGCTGCTTTCCGACGCCGACACGTTATTGTTTCCTACATCGTCAACGCAGGGGTTGATGGAGGTGTGCGACGACGAGAAGGGGACTGGGCGTGTCTTGCTGGAAGGGACTCGCATCAAAGCCCCATTTCCTCCGCTCCCCGAACACGAATACTGCACTCCGAGTGCTGAGCGTATTTCAGTGCGATGACCCCCACGAGCTCCCCTTTATTCCGTTCGCAGATGACCTTACGTTCAATAACGCAGCGTATCTGGAAGAATACCAGGCTTTCAGTTGATTGAGTGTAGTGGATCCCGATTGTACATGTCGCTTCCCTGCTCAATGTTTCGACCCCCGATCTATTGGGGGAATTACAGTGGAACTAGTTGCGATGGAATCTGCGCGCAGACTGCACACTGAACACCGGATGCAGTACCGGCATATCGACGAGAGAGGCGTCCTTCCGCTGGAACTTCTCGGTACTCATGGCCTACTTCACGCAAGTTGTAGACGGTGCAATTTGCTTGAGCCAGTATTTTCACTCCAGCAGAAAACAATGCATATGAATTCGTCAACGAATCAGATACACGGTCGTAAATACGTGGAGAAAATCGTGGAGAGCGTAAACGTGAAGCGTAAGCGTAAGAGTACAGGCAAGACCGCGGCGCCCGCAGACGGTACAGGTAGTAGTACAGAAAGCAGGGACAGCGCGACAAGATATATAGATAACATTTTGGTTTCAGGACAAGGCGTAACAGTCGTTTCAAAGCCAAGGGAAAAGAAGCGGAAAATTCCCCAAAAGGGACAGAAATTATCGGATTGAATCTGAGAGACGTCAAGCGTCGTTAGTCGTTTGAGAGTGAAGTCGTGAGAAGCGTCGAGTCGGAGGTTTGTTAGAAGTCGTGGATCATCGAGCGTAAGGGACATAAGAAGCGTGGAAAACGTGGAAAGGGGGAGCATGGCGAGAGGCGCCGAAGGATAAGATTACACGGCTGCGATAGCGTGGCGCGGCGTCGCAGCGCCAGGACGGGCAGGAGTCGGTCGTCCACGGGGTCTAGGGCGACTAATCCTCAGCGATTCACCGGGCCTGAAGTTAAGCAATAGATCAGCCACTGAAAAGGAAATGTAAGATATGCACGCACGTCATCATAAACGACACCCTCGTCATGCTGGTATTGTTCTCCTTCTGGTCCGTCGACGCCTTGGTGTTGCGCTTCGCCCATCCGAGTGCGGTGCGCCTCGCGGCCGACGCGACCCGCGGGCGTGCGTTTGGCGCAAGACCCCATGCATTCTCGCGCTTGGGCGACATGGCGGCGGGCATGGGCACGTCGACATTGGCGTTAACCGCCACGGCCTGAAGAGGCGTATTACGGGCGGACACGTGGAGGAGCTCGGAGGAGGGGCGCGGTGGTTGCGGCTCAGGAGGGCTTGCATCCCCTCGGGATTCTGGGGCGGCTGGAAAGCTGCGGACGAGGATCAGCAGGGGGAGATGGAGAGGGAATCGCACTTACCCTGCAGCGCGTAGACCGAGAAAGGGGTGTCGGACCACATCCGCTTGCTTTCAAGGACAGTGTCCTCCGCTTCGTGCCGGAGAGCATAGTACTTGTGGAGCGCGACGATACCGCGTTCGTCGTCCCAGCCTACGCCGCCGGGACTCAGATCGACAGAGCCGGCGTCATGGTCGACGACGAAGACGCCCTGGCAAGCGGTGGGGCTACTGCTCTTCTTGGACGAGGTGGACACCGACGGCACCGGGCTGGCGAGCTCTTCCTGGATCGTCTCGTAGACGGACGACCGCGAAGCGCGCGCCTGGGCAACAGAAACGCGGCGCCGGTGACCGTGTCCTCGAGCGCGCGCACGCACTCGATCCCGAGCGGTACTTGACATGGGATGCGTAGCGTTCGAGAGCATGACATTGACTTGTGACATGTCGATGCTGGACTGCGACCCTTCGGACATAGAAGATCCCTCGGCGGACGAGAGCGGCGGGGTGTCAGCGCCGGAGCTCGAGGTCGTGATGGTCGACGAGCGCGAGCGGGAGTTGGGGCTGGGTCGCGAGAAGACGGGGGTAGGGCGTACTGAAGACTTTGTTAGTGATGGAGGTATGAACGACGAAGAAAAGCACTTACGTGCCGATAGATCTTCGCCTGCCGCTATCAGACAGCTTTCCTCCAAGCTTTGGCGCACCAGGAGGCCCTGAGTCGCCTTAATCATTCTCTCGCCGCCGAACTTAGACGAGGTGGTTGAGGCGATGGAGGCCTTGGTTAGTATCCGCGCCTTATTGGGCTGATCGTCCTCCTGGAACATCGGGTGCTTCCTCTTCTTGACGCGCACACAAGGGGACGCCTCGAAAAGGGAGCCGATGGAGCGGCGCCGGACATGGCCGCCCCCGAGCATCTAGGGAAGAGTGTCAGCTACGGAGGAGCTGCAATAAAAAGGACATACGCTAATCATCGTGTCGTCCTCCTTCATCGGGCTGTGGACGCTATTGTGGACGCTGAGCATGGAGAGTGGGCGGAACTGGTTCGGAGGTAGCAAATGAACGTTGGGCATATTGTGACCGTCGTAGCCAAAGACCGAGTCCGAAGACATGGAGGAACGATGGCCCGTCTTCTCGAAGAGTGAATCTTCCATGGACGATCGGCGCGCTCCTCGTCGATGATTGAGTCGAAGGAGGAGCGGTTGCGCAAGTCACTGCGGCTCTCCGGCGGCGAGGCAGAGGTGGCGCGGAGAGGTATCCCGCGATCGACAGCGGTGTCGGACATCTTGTCGCCCTCACGCGGGCGTCCCAAGCGCGCCACGGAGAAGTCACTGAGCACCGAGTCCATCGACGAGTCCTGCCGATGCTTCGCCCACGCAGCACGGCCGCCGTTCGCGCCGTATGCAGCATATTGATGTGCCAAGGAGCTCCCGCTTGTGCTGGTGTCGTTCTCACTCGAGCGATGGTTCCCGAAGCTCCGATTGTAGTTGTAGAAGCTGTTCGGCGGCCCTTGCGAGGAAACGCTCACATTGGACTCGCGGTGCCGGTGGCCGCGAGCGGAAGGCTGCGCGGTTGCTTTGAAATAGAAGCTGGATGCGTCACTCTCGACCCGTTGGCGACGAGGCTCGCGGCCGAGGAAGGAGAAAGTATCCTCGACGTTGATCGACATGGAGATTGAGAGATCCTCGGACGATGGTCGTTCCCGTAGGCTGGGCATGGGCAAGCCGTCCTCGAAGGGATCGTTGATCCCCGGGTTAGTGACGTGGCCGTATGAGGAGACCGACGCGATGCTGAAGAGGGAATCTTGTTGGGCATGGGTCACGGGTCGGTTCGTAGCCGCGGACGGGGGATAGAATGCGGGCCGATTGTTATGGAACTCGAAGCCGCGTCGCGCTTCGTCGAAGGACTCCAGGCCAGTGAAACTGATGGTAGACGCGGGCCGCGACTGCTGCATGCTCATCATCGACTGTCGTGAGTTCTGCAGGGCGAAGCGTCTCGCGCTAGAGTCCGAATTGACGCGGGGACGGGGGATATCAGCAGCGTTGGCGAAGATCGACTTGAGGACCGAATCTTCTTCTTCCAACAGCGACGACAAGGACTGCGATCGGACGTGCGCGGGTGGAGGGATGATGTCGGACAAGGTCAAGGGCTTCTTGCTCTTCTTCTTCTCCTCCGGGGGTAGCTCGCCGCCAAACTTGAATTTGACATTGAGCTGGCCGTCCGACGGACCAGCTGCGAAAGGACGCGGCGGAATCAAGCTGTCGTCGCTACTGAGGCTATCAGAGCCAGGGAGCAGGGTGGGTTCCCTGAGATCGACGAGGCGAGACTCCGTGTAAAGCTCGACGTCGATAGTGTGGTCCCCGTCGCTGCTGATCGCCATAGTCGGTTCCTTCATGTCGACAATACGTGACACTGACTGAGGTACGTGGAAGCCGAGCGACGTCTGCTCCGAGGAGGACGTAGAGGAACCGGACGTGTCTTGCTTAAGCGTTACAGGTACGAGGGGCAGGGGCGGAGGGACGTCGACGTTGAGGAGCCCACGCAGGGCGTCTTGAAGGCGTTATCCAGCTGCTCCACGAAGCTGCGGCGATCCGATCCACCCGACTCGTTCAGCTTCTGCAGCTCGCCGGTAAAGTTGAAGGATTTCTTCGTATCTTCCTCCGAGGACAAGCCGCCCTCGTCGATATCGCCGAGGTGCCCATCGTCCTCGACGAGCTGCGCATTGAAGATCGGCAGCTCTAGTTGGGGTGGCGAAGGGGACACAGGCAGCGGCGCAAGCGGTGGCAGACCGGGGGAAGGCAGCGGTGCGTTCTGCACAACCGGCGGGCGGAACGAGAACGTGTCGTCAACGGGCGACTCTCCCCGCGATGCAGACAGGATGACTTGCAGCTCGTTCGGGATATCAGAGTCGGGATCGGACGCATTGATTTCTCGTGCGTCGTACCGCAATGCGTCGGAGCCGCCCATCCCCAGTATGCGCATCGCCTCTCGTGCAAGAGACATACCCTGCGCGCTCCCGCGGCTGCTCTGCGGCGACGGCGTGTCGGGCAGGAGCGACAAGTGATTGTGTACGTGTCCGCGCGCGACGACCTGGGGCAGCCTACGGGCAAGCAGCGCCTCGGCTCCGCCACGGAATCGGAGGACGAGCGCGAGCGAAAGCTAAAAGAGGACGGCGCACGCATACACACGCCACGTTCATCCGAGGACGGTGGCGGCGACGCTGCAGCAGACGTGGCGATCGCGAGGGTGGGACGGATGCGGGACGGACACAGGCACAGTGGCTGAAAGACAGGCGTGGGGTGGGGCTCGGGCGTCGGGGTCATCAAGCGGCGGTGCATGCGCTTGAAGGCCGCGTCGGTAGAGACAAGGGGTGGCGCCGGCGAGGGCGCAGCACCGGGCGGAGACGCGTCGTGAAAAGCGGGCCAATGCCATCTGCTGGCCAATCATATCTGCGGGCGTATGGGCATATGGAGCTTATGGAGCTATAAGTGGGTCGTAGAGTCTTGGATTTGATTATCGGGTTGTCCTGCCACGACTTGCGGGGGACGGTGGACAAGGCGCGCCGTCCAGATCGAGGCAAGTGACGAGCTGCGTGAGGTCGTTGGTGGCAGCGCCCAATAGAGTAAGTATGCCTACAGAGAGCGATTACAATGTGAATATATGAAGAAGTACTGCGCTTACCGTTAGCGGTGCTCACCATCGATGATCCTTCGGGGGAAACTCTTCGACTTCGCAAGTAGCATATCATCCGAGACGGGGCGGGGCCGCCAGCGCTTGATGGGCATCGAGTACACCGTGTATTGCATCGACGGTCCCGGAGAGCGTGATTAACGCGGTTCGGTATGTATAGAGGTGCTCTGTGTTTCTGGATTAAGACAAAAGAGACGAGAATCGAGGGAAGGACTGCACTTGTAGCAAAGTGTCGCGCGCGCGCTAGAACCTACCATATGATATTAGACGTCGCGCTTCTGTATACGTTACATCGGTGGGCCCGGATAGCCTGACTATATTGTAGAGGGATGTCTGGGGGTGCTCTATGTCTTCTGGATGGTCGAGTCGGACGGGAAGTCACGGAGGGATGCATCGAGTAATTGTGGAAATATATTAAAGGCATCTTTGACGTCGCGTGATTGGCACGTTGGGCTCAGAGGGAGTCAGGGACTGAATGTCGTCAAGAGTCTAGAGAGATAGCTGGAGGTGCTCTATGGCCAACTGATCAGGACGGGATTTTACTGTGGGATGTTGAGGTGTATGACGAACCGGAAGGGTTAGATACAACGTTTACGTATTCGACGCGCAAGATGGACCTAGAGCACTGAGCAGCTCAAGCTGTGAGGCAAGAGTTTACAGCGCGTAGTCTGATCCACCGAACGCGAAGTTGGACACGTGGTGGGAGGATGCATGTAGTAGTATGTTTGGCATTGTCCTTAGCTGACAAACGTATTCGTCTTCCCTCGGAACTCGAGTATGGCGGCACATACCGGGCTCAGTTCGATTGTTAGAGTTGACCATTCTGCAGCTACGAGTCTTACGAAGGACTGGGCTTTCTTTTTGGCCAGAACCCGCATGCGCTCGGAAATTACTATCATTTGCGACGACGCGGTTGTCCAGTCTTTATTCGGGCAACTGAACCCCAGATCAGCGCACAGGTCGCACGTCATATCGAGGCTTGCAAGTAGTGATCACGCTCCCATAGAATCCCAGCGGGCAAAAGATTTACACGACGAATTCGAGGCTGCAAAAGATCTTCTGCTAGCGCCTGACCCAACATTCGCGAGGCTCCTGTTGAGAGCCAACGCTTTTGTCGAGAGAGAAAGTGTTGTATGGTGGAGGAAGGTTACCCTTGGTAAAGGTCGCGATATTGCCAGGGCATTTGAATGGTAAGTGCGAATTTATAGCCGAAACAGGGATACTGGAGAGCATGCAAGGTATATGTTCGCGTACATGGTGTTACTGTCACCATGGACCCGCGTCAAGTTAAGCGTTCCAGTGGTGGGTTCACGAAGACAGTTTGCTATATACGCGAAGGAAAATATCGCGGTCAATACGAAGCTTTTTGAACTTGCGGGTACCTTGTCGACCGATCGATCGGATGCTGTGGATCATACTCAGTTGTCCGTCATGAACGCTGGCGACGGTTCGAAGAGAATCCTCTCTGGACCGATACGACTGGTTAACCATCACTGCAAGGCTAATTGTGAGGTATGTGAACATCCTTGATGGTATATTTTATCTGAGCAAATTCAGTATGAGCAACTGGACGATAGCACCCCAGATGCTATTACATTGTGCACCGTCGCAAGAATAAATGCAGGGGACGAGATTACCGTTATTTACGGCGATGGTTACTGGTCGGATGATGAAGAGGGGTGTCCGTGCGGCAATTGTCGGCCCAAGGAACTGAAACCAGAAGCAGGGCCGAGTAGAATTGTTGACGACGAGTTAAAAAGTGCAGCGAAGAAGAGAAAAAATCAGTGGCGGAGAGATAAGTGTAAAGAGGCAAAGAGGAGCAAGAAAGAGGAAGCGTCGTGAGCTACACGGTCAGCCGAGTTCTCCGATTCCAATTAAAACATCGATTCTCAAGTTCGACAGCAGCAAACGGCTCGGTCGATAAAGATATTTATCAGCTCGGTGCGGCGAACGGCAGCACTGAGCGTGCGTCGCTCACGCTATGCTCGCGGTGGTGACCATGCTTTGTTTGTGGTGCTTGGAAATATACTCCGATTTACCTGCCCTTTTGTTCATTTTTATCATCTTTCCGATCGATCGTGTGACATGAATTGGGATTTTAACTAGCCTCCACGAAGTTGTATTTCTTGTCGTAGTACTCGTTACAGTGCAAAATTATGTTCGCGAAAATAAAAATCCTGTCAGGAAGGGAAAGAAAACGAACGGAGGCTGTTTAACGTCTAGGTATGTTGGGTTTGATGTCGTGTCCGTCTTAGGCAGGACCGGGAAAACTTTATAGACAAGATTAGGGAGGTCTCGAGCTGGCGATCAGGGCAAGGATGGATTCGTAAGAGGCTGTTGTTTGAGTTGTAGGCCCGGTCGGTAGAGGAGCCCGTCGCGTAAAAAGGTCTGCCGTCCGTTTAGGAGGGAGGTGATGGTGATGAGTCTGAGCCATAATATTGTGAGGGATCTCTCCGACAGGCATCCGCTGTATTTTGAGAGCACGAGATTGTATTTATGCCAACAGAAGGGGTAGACATGGCGCATTGGCGCTGCTTGCCAGCGTGTCTGGCCGACCAATTTCCTTCTGCTCGAATGCCGCGGAACCTTGGGAAACGGGACCCTGTCGGGCTTCAATATTATCCTGAGTCTTATACTTGGTACGCAGACTTCGCTAGGTAATTGTGTACTATTTTAGCGCCTGGTGTGTCCACGCACCCGGATGTAATTTTCGCTGATATCAGGTGCAACTCGAGCTCTACGCCTCTAGTGAAAATCTGAGACAAGTATATATACGCTAGCTATCGACTGACCGATTCTAGCCTGATTCGAACCCCTACAGCGCACAAAATTAACGAAAAGGATAATTTTGTGACAGTCTGTGATAATGCCAAAATCGAGTACACTTCTTGTAACTCGCTCGGAAGGTTCATATCTTTGCCACTCTTTGTGATTTAAATCTGAAAATATTCGAGATTATAGAAAATACGACAATGGACTGGAGTCCCGCTGCCGAAAGCAATCCAAGGGGAGAATATAAACGTATGGCACGCGATCACCGGCGTGGACATGGGGGGCTAAAATATAACGGCGAGGAGGGATTCGGTGGCAGATGACGTTGGGACATGAACGCGTCGCGTGGTAAGTCTGCCCTGATTTGGCAGGAGCGGGTGGAGACGGTCTGTAATACCGGTCAGGGAGCTCGAGGAGGAGGCGATAGTATTACTGCGCACGTGCCTATAAAGAACAAGCAGGTATTGTACATATCTATGTGCGATGTGTATCTAGTTGTACGCTACATTCGAAATAGCTTCCGCTTGGTTTTGACTACGATGCCCGCCAGGAAGTGGAGCGGACATGCGTGAGGAGAATAAGGAACCAACGTGGGGCTGATGCGGCTGTACGCGCGCGCCGTGAACGACGCCAGCACGCAGCGCGCGCCCGCGCGCGAGAACCCGCCGGCGTCGCGCAGCGTGTCGCGTGCCGCACCGCGTTTGCAGGCGCGTGTGGCGCGCATACAGTGTGGTGCGTGGCGCGGCGCCGTTTGGCGCGTTGCGCGCACCGTGCGCGCACCAACCGCACAGCGATACATCGTCGGCCTATTCAATAAATGGCGGGGTTGGCTGCGTGTCGCGCGCCGCACCATGTCTGCAGGCGCTCTCCACACGTGCGGCGCGTATACCGTGTAGCGCGCGGCGAGGCGCTGTCCGGCGCTGTCAGCTGGAGTGCGCGCACCGCTCCGCCAGGGGTCATCGGTGGGCGCGCGCACCGCGCAGCGATACGTCGTCGGCCTATTCGAAAAACGGCGGGGTTAGCTGTGTCTCAAATATATCATTAAGGTAACGTACCGTTACGTGCGGCGCCTGTTTCTTCTCATCGGCCCATCCGAGGACCAGTCGTCATAATCCGGCAGTACAGGTTGGTTGACGGGAAGTCGCTCTAAGCAATTCCGGCTCCGTCTCCCAGTCGTGGTGGTGGGCTTGATTGCAGCAGAGGTCCGTGCTAGGATAGGTCGCAGCGTCAAATACGCAGTAGACACTAGGGAGGCGGGAGCGAGAGGATTTGCGCTGCTTTGGCGCGCGTCGCGGAGATCGCTAAACTGCGCGCTTCTCGACAGGGATGATTAGGTGGCCTCTGCTAAGCAGTAGATGACTGGACGTGCCCTGGGCCGTCAATACGAGGTACCCCGCGGGACTACCGCGTTGCGATTCGCACCAAAGCCAAGCACAGCCAGTTGGACCGCCAGGTCGAGAGCTGGCTCTCATTAGCTTTGGTGGACGTGGGTGTGGCCGTCGAAAACGATTATGTAATTACACGTGGCTGTACTATGACTCCGTGCGCTTCCTTTTTCGGCCTCTCGCACTCGTTGTTGAACTTGTGCTTGTTCCTCAGCTAGTCGATCTTGCCTACCCGGAATTGAGTGGTGTACATTGTCAGTCGCCAGAAAGAAGCAATGCCGAAAGCTAGGTCTACCGTAAGAATCCCCGCGGCTAAGAGGAAGGCGAAAACCACCGGTCGCAAGCAGTCGGTAGAGACGCAGAGGTCGTCCAGTGGCAAGAAAAGCGACCTTGAGACAAGAAGACGGGGTGCAAGGCCAGCGTCATCATCTGATTCGCTAAATTCGGGGGGGTTGTATGCCTTCAGTGAGCTTCCGTTCGTTTTCTTGATAAATTGTTTGACTTCGATAGGCGACGTGACCCGGGCAGAGGTGCGTTCGACGGAGGTGTGTGTCAAGACAAATAGCCGAAGCGAAGTGAATAAAGAGCAGAAATACTGGGTAAAGTAGCTGCGTTTGCATTCAGTCGTTTCTAACTGTATGCCAGGTTTACCTGGTGCACTGGGAGCCGACTGATGCGAAACAATGGGAGCCGGATTGGAGGACGGGAGACATTTTTACCGACGATACCACTTTGAAGGTGTTCTGGAAAAATGCAGATACCGACGGGAAAGATTACCTCGATCTCGAACAATGGGACGTCGGCGAAACGGTAGAAAGCAGTACGTGCTATTGGCATAGGATAACCTCTGATCTGACGGATTCTAGCCACTATGGAATCAGAGGACGTGCGAGATACAGAGGAGGGCAGCGAAACATACCAGCCTCCTGACGAAGCTAATCCGAACGCTACCCGGGTGTATGCGCGCTGGCGTGACGGGGCGTACTATCCAGGTACCGTAGCCCACGAAGTGAGCCCTGGACTGTGGACTGTGTGGTTTGACGACCAGACCAGCTGCGATGTGACCCGCGACAATATGCGCCGAGACGCGCCACGCACCGGAGACCGGGTCGAGGTATCCGTGGATCTTGTTACAATTCAGCGCATCGAGGAGGACGGCACGATCATTGTTCAGCAGGAGGGTTCCAAGAAGATGTTTCCTGTTCCGGCTGACGAAATCACGCGTGGGTGGAACGACCGTCTGGTCGAAGGGGACATTGTATGCATGGACGCGCCGGCCTGATATATTCTACGAATGCAACCAACCGTTCTCCACCGCCCCTCTCCTTCTGGATGTTTAACGGTACGCCCGCTTGGTGTATAACTGCCTGTTGCCATAGTAGTGTCAGTATTTTGACGGATAAGTTCTCCTTTGAATGTACCCGAAGCACTCGCATCCCTCGGGTGTCGCGAAATGAATAAAAAATGGTTTCGAAAATGATGACAAGAGGGCGGGAATTGACCTCCTCGCCATAGCAGAAAGAAAAAAAAAACATGTTTATCTTGTTCGGTTGTGGGAATCCGGACTTGGTCGGACCAGTTGTCTCTTACTTTGTCCGCCGGGTCAAGGGCATGCAAGGCAGATCGAGTGCGATTAACTAACGTGTCGAAAGTTAGACGTAGGCATTTCGTAATTCGTATATATATATAAACAGCGTTATGTCTTTGGAGGTCTTTGGGCGAACATGTGTGAGTGTAGTTTTTCTTTTATTTTCTTTTTTTCCTAGCGAGGGGATCTGAACATGCGGATTGTTTGGTAGGCGCTCAATCCGTACGTCTGGCCATCGTTTAGCCAAGTATTTCGAGGAGCTGGAAACGCTAGAGGGGGGTGGAGGGGTGTCAAAACGCACCCGTTTTATCCCTGTACCAGCTTGCGATATATGGTCGAGTCTAAATGGGTTTACTTTGCACAATATGTGCGTGCCGGGCGCAAAACGGGTGCTTGGTGGCTCTTGAATCTCTTCCTCGAACGGAAGGAAGCCTTGCATGTCTGGTATCGATAGGTCTATATCGGCCTGTTCATCTTCAACGTGGTACTGTGCGTATATAGGTGGGGTCTCACCACTGTAGTGAGCTCGTTGATTCGTATGTATATCGCTCCGTCGTATGCCTCGGATGCTCCTTCGCACCAATCTTCGGTGTATAAGACGCGCTGTTGCTTCTCGAGTGGAGACGCTGGCTGGCCGCGCAGGTCTAGAAGTTCCTGGACCATGACATATTCCAGTAGGTTGAGTTGTTGTAAAAACAATACGCGGCACTTGGGCTGTGTTTCCTCAGCGGCAACGACGATCAGCAGCTGAGTCCGCTACTTGAGTAATTGCAAACTTTGAAGTCGCTTGCTCACGCGAATGCCCTTGCCGTGATCGACGATATCGGCGATGACGCCCGTGAGTAAAGCGTTCATGGGCTCCCCGACTTCGTTCATGTAGAGGCGGAATAGACAGCCAGGCAGAAGTGTTGTCTGTGGACCAAGGATAAGTGTGGATGTATCCGTTAAGGCGTAGAGCCGCCCGGTAGAGTTTGGCTGCTCCATGGTGCTTGCGAGGTTGGCATTAGTTGGGCCCTTTTATTCCTGTTCGTTTAGAGTAAGACGGTCGTCGTTAATCGTGTCGCGTCTGTTTTTAATCCAGGTAGGTAGGTAGTTATATTCCGGCGCGGTCCCGTTATCAGGTCACATAAATATTATCAGTTATAGCCGCGCGTGAGTGTTTGTTTACAAGAGAACAACCTTACGATATTTGGTAGGATACATATGTATGGACGACTGTAGACGAATGTCTTGACGTGATCGGTAAATACAACCATGCTTTATTCGGAGTGTGCTGCTATGGAACGTGCTAAATGATGGGGTACACGTCTAGGAGGTGCACGTTTTGCCGGATTTCTGTTACCGTGGCCAGGTCTGCACCGCTGTCCGGAGTTGTGAAGCAAGTCATAAATTGTAGCGAAATTTTTAATTTTCTGCGGTCCGGTCGGCCCATAACGAATTTACGGAGAGTAGCGAGATCCACGTCCCCGACGTGCAACGTTTCGAGTTTGGGCAGTAGACGTGCGTCGGTCGCTAGCGTTTCCATAAACGTGAGGCTATCGCGGCGGATGTCCAACTGGCGAAGTTCCGGGAGGTTGTGGAAGACGGTGTACAGGTCCTTCGGCCTGATTTCTGCGCAAAGTGTGGCACGTATTACGAGCTCCTGTACCGATGGAAATGACCGGAGTGATTGTTTCAGCATCAAATAGTCGATTGCCGTCGAATTTTCTGAGCGTAAGTCGCCGAAGGGAAGGGGTTATTGCTGAGCGTAGCATACATAGTACGCTGTTGATGCCGGTCGACTTGACAAGTTCTAAAAACGTTAAGGCTGGCATGCAGAACGATTCAAGTGGCGTCGCCTCGACTTCGCAGACCCCGAAAATTTTTGAACAGCAGGGAACGCAACTGCTGTGTGGTGGCGAGTAAGGTAGCCACTTGAGCTGACGTCGGCCATGTCGCCATCGGCGTATTGGTGAGCTCCAGGGTTGTAAGAGAGCTGAACATTGCCGTTGCCGTCCACGGTAATGCCGCCGATACCAGCTGCAGTTTACGGAGACGAGGCGAATGGCCTGCAAATATTGTCGGTGGGTCGGTAAATATTTCGTGTCCGTATTCGGCTTCAGAATATGTGTGGCAGCATAAAGCCAGTTGCAACATTTGGGGAGCTGGTGCGTAGCGGATGATATCGAGTATCATGCGCATGTATGTGACACATGTAGCGGCTATCGCGACGTGGCGCCATAGGTGAGAGGTTTGCACGATGGTCACGAGCATCGCTCGAGCGTGGCGGTATCTTGGCTTCCTCCCGTCGCACAGGGCCGGGCCGTGGCGCAAGGTGCTGTGATGGTCCAGGTCGATGGATATGTCCATCGCCCTGCTTCGTATATGATCAACGTGATTCTGCAGGCCCGGGACGGTGGAATGGCGGTCGACGACGACTCTGTACCAGAAGAGAGGATTGGCATCTATCAGCCTCATCCATCCCGCGTTTTTTTTGCGCAGGTCGTCCCGCAGTTTGTTGTACCGGAACGTTGGAACAGCACTCTTGCCGCAGTAGATGTGGAGTATTTCTGTCCACAATTCATTAGGCAACGAACGACAAAGATACGAATGTCGGGTGAATGCTGCTGGCAAATAATATCGGTCAGCTGGAACAGAAGGTGTGGTGGAGTATTCACGGTTTTGTACGGCCGGGTGGTGCCATGCGGACAGAGCACAGCGCGACTGGATGCACAACAGAGGGGCCGGCTCTTCGTTTTATATATTCATGCTATTTGCCACGGGTATATGCGGTTTGCTATTGCTGTTTATGGTATGCTGTTTGTTGGAAGAGCCTAAGAGATGTCAAGTGTGGGAGTTGATCGCGTCGAATCGGCCCGATGTAAGGAAGGACCTATCGGGCCGCGGGATGTAATCGGTGAATCAGGACGATTTCCTTTCCAGTTTTCTTGATAGTTTCCTATGTCTTAAGTGCATATAAAATACCGCGCGACGAACCTCGCATTTTTGGCCTTGTACGGAGCCTCAACAAGCGGAATCGTTTGTTCTGCTTGAAGCAAGGCGTCAGATGAAAGTCAAGCCGAGCGTGCATCGGTTCGGGGCCCAGATGGTTCGCCTGGGTTGCGCAAAGGCTGTACTACGCAGTTACGGGGTAGGTGGTGGGCGTATAGTTCTTAATGCCAGCAGCGGTGTCGTGTATGTGAGTCGGAAGTGGGCGATGCGTATCCCAGTGGCGGACAAGGGTTATATGGTTTACAAAAGGGGTACACTACATAGTTGTAGAGCGTGTAGACGTTGACGCATTTCCGCTAGCATACGCGTATCTGCCTCGCACCGTTGTTCGTCCGCAGCGTTGAGATATAGTCGTAGTACTGAGTTTTTCTCGTTAGACCGGCACATAACATAGGCATGGATGAGCGCCAGGTTGACATCCGCGACCCGCTAACGAGGTTAGTTTCGTTCCATATTGGGGATTGTCAGCCTAATACGGCAACGAATTGTCCTGCATCGCAATCGATGTCCAGCAGGAATATTTCCGGGAGTCTCTGTAAGACGATAGTGATATCGGATCGGCAAAAAAACCGAAGCATACGGTTGCGTTTGATTCGAAGTTGTTGGATTCTTCCGAAACCCTGTAATTGGTCTGCAGTAATCGAAGGTGTGCGCCGTCAAAACCGCGCAAAGTGACGCAGCGCAGAGCAGGAGTCCAATGCGTGGCGTAGGGCGCGTATGACGGAAGTCATGCCGTTAGATTTGTGGAGATCTAGGGTGACTAGTTGAGGAATGTAAAAGCTACGGCTCTGGGCACCGTAGCGTAAGTGTCGTACGCCACAGTTTTTTGATGACCAGAGCGACCAAGATCTAGCCGAGGCCAGCATACCGACCATTTCAGGTTCGGATGGCCATACTGACTCGAGCCACATTTATAATTTCGAGACGGTGAGCGAGCTGTATATATTTGCGCTCGTCCACGATATAGTAGCAGAAACCAAGCGGAGTTGTAGAAGTCTCGGGGTGTTGTTGTTGAAAATAACAGGAGGGGTAGTGAAAAGGTCGTGCATGGTTTCCATGCTCCCATGTTGTACAGCTCGGAACGTTAAATGTTCCAAGGACGGCGCCTGCAGCGGTCGGATAACATCTAGAATGAGGCGCATGAATGTGACGCATGCAGATGACACCGTAACGTGGCGCCACAAGTGCGAGGTGGGTGCTAGCGTTGACAGCAGACGTCGGGTATGTTTGTACCGAGGGTGATCTGCTCCGCACTGGGAATTTGTAGAGTAGGCGAGCAAGTGATTGAGATCGATGGATACGTCCATGCGGCGGCCACGGATGCATTCGACATGACTCTGGAGAGAATTAACGCTGATGCTGGCGTTGACTACCACTCGGCACCAAAAAAGACCGTCCGCGTCGATTAACCTCTTCCACTCTGAATTCAGCTGTCGCAGAAGTTCTCGCCGGTGGTTGTAATAATAGGGATGTACGTCGAAGCCGCCGCAGTAAGCGTAAAGTATGAGGGTCCAAACTTCAGTCGGTAGTGCTGGGCAGCGCGTGCGTGTTACCTGCAGCTTCCGAATGGCTTGTGTTATCTTTTAGCTATGCTTTTGTTTTTAAAAATAAGTGGAACAACTCACTGGCCATCCACTGAACAGGAGGTGGTGATGGTAGTAGCGCTTTTAAGGTCATGGATGCGCTTCATTTGAGTCTCGGCAAATTTTCGAAGTATATTACATGTCCTCGAGTCTGCGCCAACCAGGCGCGAGAGAACAACCAATTCGATAGTGTTTTCTCGTCCCACGTCAACAGTCCGGGCCGACGGATTGGCGGTAACAATGGCGAAGGATCGGACCGCCGGGCCGGGATCGCGAAGGGTGTTTACCGATTATTTTTGCTCCTTGACCACTATTTACGCTCGCTATACCGAGTAGTGTCCTGTGCCTGGTTGGCAATGGGCCTCTCTGCGTCTATATAAATTCACTTTCCTCCCCGGGTTTCCAACAGCCGTTTCCATCGCGGCAGTGCGATGGCGAACTATCTCGATTCCCTTGTCTCCTCTCCATACGAGCATTTTACCCCTGGAAATTTATGCAATAAGCAATGCAAGTAACGCCGCACATTATGTATTTCCCTGCGTTTATACTTATCATAGCCGCGACCGAGAAGGGAACGTCACCATCGCTCAGATGTACTGCCTTGCCAGTGGAAGTCTGGACGCGGATCCTGTACATGTATTGCGGGGCGCTGAACGTGCCTCCTGCGCATTATAACAAGTCGCGGGAAGAGCTCAGGGTGAAAAATGCAGATTGGAGACGCCTCATAGATTCGACGAGCCTGTTCTGGTTTCGCGTTGCCATCAACATACGATCCATAAATCATGACATTCAGCAACACGTCTCCCACATTTCTGGGAGAGCAATGGACCTGTCTCGGTAACCCAGACGTTCGGGCGCGATCCCGTCCATCATGATGGGGGCTAAGCGAATTCGGCTAAAAATGATGGACAGGATCGCTCCTAGAACGTCTGGGGCATTTGGTACTGTGTTACCCCCCATGGCGTCACATCCCTTCTGTTCGTCCCGTCTGCTCCGTTTCCGCCTCAATGGATGGTTCCACTCATTTTTGGACATCTTGGGATGGCCTTCCCATTTTTCCGTTTTTTTTTGTGTGCTTTCTCGCGTCCTGTGGGCTGCTCAAAATTGCGCTGTTTTCAGGTCAGTTAAGGTCATTTATGTTCAATTTGAGGTCTCGCCTACCACAAAAAAATCAGAAACTTGACAGGCGTGTAGTCTTGGTAGTTGAAAGTCATTTACGGGTAACATGAGCATCCTGAAGTGTATACGGTGCGAAGTTGAGGATTGCGTGACATATGAGAGCGTGACACCATGGGGGGTAACACACTACCAAATGCCCCAGACGTTCTGGCGGGTGTTGCGTCCATCATTTTTAACCGAATTAGCGGATCACCCGGACCGGAACGTCTGGGTTACCGAGACAGCAATGGACGTCTTTATCGACTTTAACATCTTCTCTAGAATGACCGATAGCGCGGGACTCTACAACGGAACCCATCCCTTACTCCTTCGCTCCCGAGCCCTGATCGCACTTATTGCTCCGACTTCTCGTCTTTGGCGCCATGTTTCAATCAAAACCGACTGCATTGCTTCCGCTGCGTTGATCTTTGACATTATACAAGATTTGCCAGGACAATCCCTGAAGTGTTTTTCCTTCCGCTGCTCCGGTGCCTTCCATATGGCACATATACTGTGCAAAAATTATGAGAGGACACCTTGTGAGTGGAAACAGGGTTTTTGGATACATCCATGAAATGGAAACAGGGTTTTTGGTCGCATCTCCCAAAATGGGGACATCTTTCAACTTAGTTGCATTCTCTGTAAGAGGATCACAATTGCCCAGCTCCAGTTGGCTGCTTGGAGTGCCTTTGAATTTTTTGACTCCCAGTCATCACTCCGGCAGCGGAACTGATCTGATTGATCGGGATGGTGATCCGAATGCTCCACTGAGATCCCAAGAAGGATATTTCAACCCACCTAGAACAGAGAACCATAAATACAATGAGAAATGTATTTTTCTGGTGGAAACAGTCACTTAAGAAGTTACAAGATGGATCCTAATGCCCCTGAAACTATAGGTAAATTGTTAGTCCGTGATGTCAAACTACGCCAAATTCTCTTCAGTTTTTACCCAAAACTTGTCGGCATGTGCTCCTAAGGAGTCTTATGATACTTCTGTACCTAGAATATCACATCTGAGAGACTTGAGATACGGCAGAAAAGGGAAGGTGGCCGACAGAGTACGAATTGACACCGGGCCGGGAGTGGGATCTGATGCCAACATTTCACCGATCAATCCGAATGTTGCCGAGATGGCAGCCACTCGTTAAGATGTAAGCCATTCGAAGAAGTTGCATCTGAACTGAAGATGTAAACTTCCTGTGAGTTGTCATCCTAGCTAATCTATTGAGATGCAAGTTGTCATCAAAAACCCTGTAAACTTAGGCTAATTTTTGCACAGTATATCGCCCATACTTCCAAAACGAACACCTCGACCTCATTGTTGACGGTGCTGCGTTGGCTTTGTTCAGTAATCACACTCCAAATCTTTCCCATCTCCATCTGTTCGGCATTCCGCTCCCCCCACTTGGAAGCGAAACCGCCTTCGCTTCCTTGGCCCGCCTCGAAATAACCAATGTGGCTGAAACGCTGTGGCCCATGTCTGATGTTCTTATCCGGGTACTGACGTCATGCAAAAGGCGCGCTCGGC